>VYXH01010525.1:238606-278682 GCA_013397275.1 Burhinus bistriatus
TTTTGTTATTACTCATTCAGGTCAAGGCCCAGCACTTCAGGTTCTTTGGGAGCTCCTTGGAAACATTGGTCTTAGTCTTCTACTGTGTTTCCCAGATCAGTGTCATCTGTTTAGGTCTTAACATGTCCCTCATCAGAGAAAAACGGTTGTATTTTCTGGCGAAACACCTATGGTGCTAACTATAACCCAATGGCAACTGGAGAAAACCTTGCCTCCCAAAGGAGGTGCTGGAGGTGCATAAACATACACTTTGTTTGTCTAAGAACCACTGCCAGAATCCTGCTGAGGCATCAAGAGTAGAAAAATATTTGGCATAAGCCATGTCCTCCAGAATTTCTCTCCTTCTAGGTAGTGGAAAATGTTTCCTTTTTACATATTTATTTAGTTCTTTTGAGTATATTCCGGGGCAAAGGGTCTGTCTTCTTTTTGCACTAACAAGAAACAGTACCAATTCTGTTGAATCTTTTATTCACATTCTCCTTTCAAAGTATTAAACCTCCCCAGTCCCTTCATTTTGTTTTGTCCCTAGGCAAAGAAATGTACTTTTGAACTGTGGTAGGTTGGGATCTCTAAATTCAGTTTTGAATTCTGCCAAGAGATTCCTACAAAGATGTTGCAAACCTCTACTTTATTCTCTCTCACCAACGAGGTGACATGGTGAAATGCTCAATGTATTTCTAAACGAGCACTTTTTCCATGTTTTTATCTTCTAATTTCTTATTTATCCACACCTTCCATTCAAATGCTCCCTTATAAGATCACCACTGGAAAACTTAACTTCTACTGTCTCTTTTAGTACTAATAACACTGTTTCTGGTACAGATGTTCAGTGCATCTGCAAAAAAGGTAAGACTAAGAAATAACCCATTTACTTTCACAATGACAATCCAGGGATTTCCTGTAGAAAAATTACATGCTGCTGTTCTAGTAACTTCCATTGAAACAGTGGCAATTTTTTCATCCTTTTTGTCCAGGTTGTAATGTTCCAGTATTGCCAGCCCTGCCAAAATACCATATTCCAGTGGAGTGTCATGACATAAGTGGTTTAGTGAACCATGGTTTTTGAGAATTCCAACTTGAAAATCTGTGCACCTTTTTGCTTTATCTCTCCCATGGTTTCATCCCTCCATCATCTTCATACTGCTAGAGCTCATGCTGTCTCCACAGGCTTTCATGTACATGGGATGCCATCTCTGCCTGCAAAATTCCAACTGCTTTCCCAAAATTAATTCACACCACCACTGTGCTTTCTATGATGCTTTTCCTCATCTCTGCATTTGGCCACTTCTCAGAGACTCAATTTGTTTTCCAGGCTTACAAGTTGAGTTCATCAACACAGAAACAGTTTATTTCCTTTATTTATTCTTTCTTTTCAAATATTTATCTGTCACATGTTAATTTTCTACAGGATACCATGTTCCTCAAATAGGCACACTACAGTTAAATACTTAGCCTTGAATTAAATGGAAGCTTTGAATATAAGAATTAGCATTTATAGAACTACTGCCTTGCTGTTTTTCTTTTTGCTGGCTTCGTGCTGCTCACAAATACACTGAGGAGTAACGTTTAAATCTTTTCCAGTTGTTTTGGGAGCTAATTTTTCCACCAGTCCGAGAAGTTAATTTTCAATAATGTTCAATAATCACTCAAAGTCAGAGTCTGACAGGTCACCTTCACTCAGCGTCTGAGCTGATCCATCAGTTTGATAGTTTTAACTGACTGGTATTGTGCAATACAAATTTCTACACAATATTACACGGAATTTTACTAGATCATTCCCGAGCCTTTTCAAGGCACTGTTCTCCTCAGATAGGGAAAAAAAGTCCGTCTTCACATTAGCAATAAGGAATAGAACCGCAAATGGACTAATTTGCCTTGCAGAGCATAGGAAGCCCTCACCGCTAGCTTTCTCCTAATGTTAGATAATTAATACTGCAGAAGATGCCTCCTGTGACATAGTAGCTGCCTGAAGGCCACAAGGAAGGCTCTGTGGACTAAGCTCACACATGACAGTTAAGGAAAAAGTTCGGCTTACCCAGTGTCTCACCTGAGGAGGAGAAAGATACTGGTTTTTTTTCTTTCATTTTACTAAGGTGCTGATGCTATACAAGGAAGAAAAAAAAATGAGTCAGTACTTTTTGCATGACATTACCAGAAACGATAACGAAACATATGCAGCCACAAGAGTGATAGTAGATATGGCTGTCAGGTGGGGACTGAACTTTAATCTATATATGGACCAGGTTACAAATTTCATTACTGGATGATGAACTGCACCTGTTAGGCTTGAGGCTCTGAAAAGTTAGAAAGAAAGGGGACATGTCATTCAGCTTATTGGTAGTGACATCAAAGGCTTTTCACTTTCTGGTCACCTTCATAAATGTAGTCTTAATAAGCAGTGGATTCGGTTTCCTTCCCAGGGTAAAAATGTTTTCAAAATTAGAAACATTATTGTAGTGGTTGTGATTTTAAGTTCTAGGACAAGCCAAGAGTCACAGAGATTTGAGAAAAAACCCTGCCTTTTATCCCTAAAGAGGCTTTGCATTGTATCGCTGAAATATCTTCAGCTCAGTCATACACCTGAGTATTTTGCTGATTAAACAGCATAATTCTACTGATGATAATAAAAATTCTTGATTTTTAGAAAACTCCTCTGAGAAGAAAGGTCTTTTTACCCTCTGTCTGGGTTCCTTTCTAAACTCAATATAGCAGCCTTGATTAACATACAACTAACAGGAATCAAATTCATACTTTAAAGACAGATATTTGGGATATTTTTACATTAAACATTTATACCTTTACTCACCTGGGCCAACATTGTGGTGCAGAAAAATACAACATACTTCCTCTTTGCAGGTACAACTCATCTAAAATGTGCTGTCAAATACATTTTAACGTATTTTTTTAAGTAAAGTATTTGTCTGTACTTCACCAATTTTTCATTTTACTGGCAAGTATCCTCTTTCCTGTTCTTTGTTAATTTCTTATTACTCCTCTTCTGTCTGGCAAAATTGCAGTGACATATCATCCTCTTCATATATTGCTTTTATTCCAGAAACCCCCATTTGAAGCCACCTTACTGTCAGTTCTACTGCATTATATTTTTAAGGACTTCATATCCCTATAGCATAATTCAAGCTTATATATGAGCTCTTATTTCTTTCTGAGTGCTCTTTCACTCCTTTCATTCAGTTAAGAATGCAACTTTTCAATACTAGATAGCTCTGTACTTGATAAGCCACTAATAGATAATGGTAAAAATACAGTATTAATAAGCAAAAGGGAGGAAAGAAGGGAAAAAAGGAAGTAGGGAGGGAGGAAGGGAAGAAGAAAGCAAGGAAGGAAGGAAGGAGGAGAAGGAGGGGAGGAAGGAGGGAGAAAGGGAGGAAAGGGGGAAGGCTATTTTTGTCAACTGTACTTTCTGTTGTGGGTCTGTGGTGGGTCAGTGAGGTACCCACACCTAAATCCACCCCTGCATGTGCCTATAATCAAAAACGAATTCATTGTTCTCAGCAGAATGAGTTCAACAGATTGCACTGGGTATATGGAAGTTATCAGTTTGGATTAAAAAAGAAAAAAATAGCAGTCTTCTAACTAGGATGAGATTTTTTTTTGTTGTTATTGTATTGCTGAAGAAGGAAACGTGTTTCCTAAAATCCACATTAGTAAGTGATACATGTTTGCAACTGAAATTCAGTTTTGTTGGAACATGACCTTGATGGAATATAAATCAGCATGAGAAGTGTATTTATTCAGAATACTGACTTGTTCCTATTATTTCACATAGTAAATAGGAATTCTACTGTGAACAAGTTGCATGTGGAATGGTTATTTCCTCACTTGCCTATAGATACGCACTTCCATGCACTGATTAATACAGACTTCTGCCAAAATCAAGGGGTTTCCAAATCTGAGGTTTTGGTTAAAACTTATTTCCAATATTAGTACATTTTTATTAGTAAAATCATGTTATTTTTGTTAACTCTGCCTTACAGTCAGAAAGAATGGTGTCGGAAATAAGCATGCTACCCCTTACTGGCCCTGCCTACACATTTGATGATGTACCAGGGGCTAGAATGACATTGTATCATGATTCCAATTTTAAGTATCAAATTATGAGGTCAGATTATCACATTGGGCACTGAATTCCTTCTGTATACAGCTTCTGTTTTGGGGTCTGAGGGTTTGAAAGTCAGTCCATGACATCTTTTAAAAATGTGTCTCTGGATAATAACAGGTCACAAACAGTTGCCACTTAAGCTAAAACTCCTTTACATAAAGGGTTCAGTGAAGACGAAGCGTTTTGTTTTATGTTTGTGCATGACTGTCCAATTGGCTCTGCTATCAACAATATAGTGATTCATTATGCTGATCACTCAAATGAAACCAAACCTCATTTAACAATAAGATAACGTATAAACTGCAAAAATAGGTTAAAGTTCATCTTTCAATAGCAGCTGGGGCTCAGAAAAGAAAAGGGAACATCCTGTTGTTCAGATGTTACTTAGTTCAGATGTTATTTAGTAACAGAAGGAAAACTTCCAGAAGTTAATTTTTTTTAAGTCCTTTGAAAACACACTTAATCAAGTTAAATAAAATATCTAAATATTTATTTAGTTGGCAAGAACGAAGATTTCTGAATTATACTTTTTTGGCATAAAACCCCAACGTATCAACACACCAATTATGAGATGGTTTAATGAAAAAGGACAGGTTTCTTAGAGAAACATAACAGTAAGAGCCACTTTATCTGCAGGAATGAATTGGTTGACAATGATGGAGTTATGTTACTCTATCTGACTTGAGGATTTGGCTTAATTCTGAAGATGTCTCTGTTCTTATTTGATGCTCTCAGCAGCGACTTCTCTGCTGACTGCTCCATCCTTTACCTTTCTATTCCTTGACCTTTCACCGTCTTTCCCCTTGTATCTGGCATCTCTGTTCGATTTTTCATTGCCACAATTGCACTTAAAGAATTTTATTTTCTAGTATTATTCTTTCATTTCTTCTTCCTATTTTCTCTGTCTCAGCACATCACCTATACCCCACACTATCCCAATGTTACCTTTACTTCTTCTTCCTCATAGCATTTTGCTAAGTCTTGCTTTGGTATTAGACTGCTGAAATCTTCTCTTTATCTTCCTGTTTACTAAGCCCTTGTAATCCACTATCCTAGCCAGAATTCCTCTGCAAGAACAACCTAGCAGATTCTCATCACACACCACTTCAGCTCCTTAAAATGGCCACTTCTGTTGCATTAAATCACACATAACCTCAGAGTGCTTTACTGTGTGGCTTCCTGAAATAAGCCTCTGCCCATTTCCTAAGATCATGATGCAATGCTTGTGCACTGTTTCCTAGTCTAGTGTAGACTTCAGGCCTACAATATTCAGAGGGTAAGTTTAGATAAGATGTGTTCCACTGTAACGGTAAGGATTTGGTGGGCAGAGAATGTACACGTAGTTGTGAGCAATTCAGAATTGTGGTCAATGTGTAGAGGTGGGCAAAAAAGCAAAGCAGTAAGATAACAAAGGAAGAGAATGGAGAACAACATCAAAATATAACAGTATTATTGTAATGCAAGCAATGGTACATTCTCAACAGTAACAATAGTAATAATAGAAGCAACAGGGCTATTATTCAGTTCCTGCGGTTCCAGTTCAAAGAACATATAGTGACAACTGATCAGAGGTGGTCAGAGCCATGGAAAATATTCCAATCTGAGAGACACTGAAGAGACTGTAACTGTTTGCTTTGAAGACGAGATAAGGAGAGATAAGATAAAGGCATACAAACCAATTACAAATATAGAGAAAGATGAAAAGCACTGAGGGTCTCCTTTTCTTCCAGTACTAGAAGACATTTGGAGGGTGCTTGTGTGTGGAATCAGTTCCTGAAACATAGTAATCCAATTTTATTTTCAACTCTTTGGGTATCAAGGACATCTGTATGGTGGTTGGAGATAAGACATGGATCTTAGAGGAGATCTGCACCCTTCTTGGTTAGCAACTGAAGGTCAGAGAAGATAATACACTGAGTAAAAAATGATGCTAGATGCCTAAGTCTAATCTTGCTTTCAGTGAATTTGAAAGTTGGCAATAAGTCTGAATGTAAAATCTAAATTAACTAAATAAAAACAAGTATTAAACATGATCCACAGATAGCTTTGGAGACATCTGTTTTAAGTCTATTCATTTACGTACTTCTCAGTTTAGCTTATCTCCTGGACGTCCTATTCTAGCTAGACTGGGACCTTATCACAGTAGTGTTTTACAGACAAAAAAGAATATTTCCTTGATTGAGCTGGTGATCTAAATACAAACAAAAGAGACTGAAACAGACAGATACAATAATACAAGGATACAGAAAGGATGTAATTTATGTATTTGCCAAAACTTGGACATCTTAAGTCATCTCACATACTAGAGTACCTTGCCTAGTTTTCAGCTGCCTCTTCAAAAGGGTAAGAAACTCCTGCAGATACTGTGTCATAACTGTCATTACTTCAGTAACATAAGGAAACTCAAATAGCATTAGACACTCATGATTAGTCATCTGATTGAACATGTAGGTCTCCACTGACTGTAATGGAAACTTAGACATTTAGATTACCTGCAGACACCCACATCACAGACAACTTAGTTTTGAAATGATCCAAATTTTTGTGCTTACGCATGTAAGCTAAGATTTTTCCTTCAGAGGAAGGCAATTCTATAACTTCTCCTGATAGCTTCTAGCATTTCTCTGTGAATCACCTGACATTGCTGGAGAAGAGTGTAGCTGTTTCTGTATGTCTACTTTATATTCTATAAAAATCCATCTTTTAGTCTGAATACTAATTCATGAGGCATGATTCTAGTGGGGCTAGAAAATAAATTTCAAAGATTCAATCATGTTCTCACATAAAATTTGCTCTCAACAGACTTACATCAATAGACATTTGTTTTCCTGTATCTTAAGTGAAATAATTTCCGATGCACCCAAGTAAGAGTGTAGAATGTAGATTAAGGAAGAATGTAGAATCAGGTTCCTTGGTGATGGATGGTAGACTTTGAAACAGGTAAAGCTGAGAATGTAAAACTTCTCCAATTCTTTGAAATGGCAGTTGTGCTTAGAAATTCAGATGGTAGCATTTTTATTATTCAGTTTCATGGGATTAATATCAAGCCCACTGTTGAATTTCAGTTATCTGAGATTTACGTTGAGAAAGTGTTTGAAATTTTCCCATGACTTTACACTTTGGTAAAAAATTATTCTGAAATAAAATTACACATGGGCTTAACATTTCCATGTTAGCTCTTAGCTGAGTCTGTGCTGGAAGCTTTCTGCCTTTAATCGCTGCTGATGGACATCTAACTCAGCCACAGAACACAATTAGGACTAGATTGAAACACCAAATGGTCAGCAATCAAATAGACCACAAACTGGCTACTTTGGACGGGAATTTTTGCCTATTTCTTTAAAGTTAGGGTCCAGAGAGAGAAAATGATGATGGTTAGGAGCGAGTACATCCAGAAAGCTAGAATGTGTATTATCTTTGGATGGGGACCTGAATGAAGCTACATATTTTAAGAAATAGAATATAAGGGGAAAGAAGCCTGAGTAGTGGAAAGATGGTGTTCAGAAAGGGATGGAACAGAGAAGTTAGGAGGGTGAAGGGGTCGCTCTAATATTTACATGTGTAAAGATGCCCAAGAATGTAGATAGTAACTTTCATGAAGAGAAATTAAGACACCCCTTACTACAGAAAGACTGATTTGACAAACAGATTCGCTGTAGTGGAGAATTTGCTGTTTGTGGAGACACAAACAGAAAATGTCGAGCAAAGAAGAACAGAAATGAAACTAGTTCCAGGGGAAAAGGGTGATGAGGACAATCGGGTTTGTTTGTACTAAAAAATGAAACGGGCCAAGGATCACTTTCTGGCTCCGAGGCCAAGGGTCGTGGTACAGTCCATGTCCATCAAGTTAAATTCTCTCATGTCACCAAACAAGGAGCTTACATGTAATATGTGTGTTGGGAATGATTCCTGACTTACATAAGTCTGAAGTGGTGCCTGGGCATTATTTGGGAAAGCGCTTGTCAGGCTGGGCTAAAAACATGCTGTTGACTGTGCTATTTAGCTGTGAGAAAAAGTAAGGCCCAATTGCCATAGTTCTGTTTAGTTTACTAGTGTAGGCGTAACTTGGGAGAGTAGAGTCCAAGGAGACATGAAGATAATATATAAAGAACTGCAAGATTAAATTAAATGCCGTGACCCGAGGACTGAAGAACAGCAGGGAGGAAAAACGCTAGGATTCCTCGCAACTCCAGGAGACGTCAGGTCTAAAAACCTGGGAAACATCTTACCAGAAAATATTTAATAAGCCATCAAAGCCATTATATTTTGTCATCAAAATATATCCAGTGAACAAAAGTATGCAATGTTTGCCAAAAGTAAGGATATGAAACATGAATCTGAGGAAACCTGAGTAACTACTCATTTTTAGGTATGCTGGAAAGAAATGATTCTGCTGGTTTCATACTGGAACACATCTAGATTATGTCAGTTTAGGGAAAACATTCAAGAAAGTGGTGTTATTTCCAGTGATTCTTCTAGTGAAATTTCAGAGATTTTTTTCTTCCAAAGGAAGAGGATAAAGATTTGACAAGGGAAGGAAAATAGGTAGATTATTGATTAGTATTCCTAGGAAACTGAGAAATGTTCAGCCATCAACAAGCATTTATGAAAAGAACTGTTCTCAGAGGAAAATTTCAAATGAAGAGCATGATCTTAAGTATGTGTAAGAAGAATGTAACTTCTTTACTGCAATACCACTTTGGAATTTCCATGTTAAACAAGGGAAAGAAACTTGAAAGGAAGAACTCCAAGCGTAACTGAATAAATAACCTTGTCAGAAAATACTATTAAAATAAGCAGAACATTAACAATGAATAAGGAAAAGGAGCAGATCAGCAAAAAAGTTAGATGTTGGAAGGGTTAAGGGACAGCTGCCAAAACTCTAGAGGGAAAGTATGAGTACTGTAAAAAAAAAGAAAGCAAAGGATGGATAGGAAGAAAGGAGTTGACAGGAAGACAGGAGTTGAAAGATACTGTTAAGCTTGGTCTGAAAATTCTCACTAACAAAACCTGGGGCACATGCAAGAACAGAATTGCTTTGGAACTTTCTAGTGATACAAAGAGGTACTTAGCAATGACAATGCCATCAGAGATAGTGAGCTACTCAGTCAAAACAGGGAACCTAAAAATTTGATGGAATCCTGCTACATCTTTCCATGGATCTAGCCTATAGTCAACACAGAAGAGATAAGAAGGTCACCCAGGAAGGAACTAAATGATTTTAAGAACTACAACATTAGGAATATCATGAATTTCACTAGTTTAATGGGAATCATGGAATTTTCAGAGTTGAAAGAGACCTGTAGAGATCATCTAGTCCAACTCCCCTGCTGATGCAGGAATGCCTAGAGCATATTACTCAGGCGGGTCTTGAAAATCTCCAGAGCAGGGGACTTCACAGCCTCCCTGGGCAGCCTGTTCCAGTGCTCTGTCACCCTCACGGTAAGGAAGTTTTTCCTTATGTTTGAATGGAACTTCCTCTGTTCCAACTTGTGCCCGTTGCCCCTCGTCCTGTCACTGGGAACCANCAGCACTCCAGCCTGTCCAGGTCACACTGGATGGCAGCGCGGCCCTCTGGAGTGTCAGCCACCCCTCCCACTTTGGTATCATCAGCGAACTTGCTGAGGATACACTCTGTCCCCTCATCCAGGTCATTGATGAATATATTGAAAAAGATCAGGCCGAGTATTGACCCCTGGGGGACACCACTGGTTACAGGCCTCCAACCTGACACTGCTCCATTAATCACAACCCTCTGAGTTCTGTCACACAGCCAGCTCTCAATCCACCTGGCTGTCTCCTCATCTAGCCCACACTTCCTCAGCTTCCTAATGAAGGGTCAGTCATTTAAGAACAGATAGGAGGAACTCCTGCTTTCAGCTAGAAACCTGTATATTGGAAAAAAAAGAGGAAGGGAAGGATTTATATATACCGTTTATGGGCAGGTAACTGTGAATAGTGAGCTGTTGCGTAAGTGGAGAGCAGCTGCCGTATTAGGCTCTACTGGTGAAAGTATTTGCACTAGTGACAGGGACGTACTACCTATTACTCGTTAGAATATAACAATAATTACTGATTATTTTCCCTAGTACTGCTGGGACCTCATGTAGAACATTCTAAGCATTTCTTGTTACCCATATTCAGCAAACATGAATTCAAACTAGATAGGAATGGAAGGACTATTCGAATCAATATGGAAACAAGAAGTGTTTTTTCAAGAGGGGACAAAGCAGCCTGACACTTGTACCCTAGAAAAGTCTGCGAGGGCTATGATTGATCCCTGTAAAACCACAGGAAGAGAGAAGAGCCATACAAGCTGAAGACTGGAAATTATGCACCAGTCTACGATACTTTGCAAAGGAATGGTAGGATCTAAGAGGTCAAAACTAAACATTTTTAGAGCCTAGTTTAATACATTTATGACTAGCATAAGAAAACACAGTTTCTTGTGATAACAGGTAGGACTCTGGTCCTAAGGATTTCAATAGTCCTTTCCAGTTTTATGCTTCAGAAATGTTGCAGAACTTTGATAAGCAGAAATTAATTAAGAGAATGATGAAAATACACAGTGGTTACTTCTTTGACAAGATCAGTAGACTAAATCCACAGAGTTCTTACAGAAAAACTTTTCTGTTTGCAGACATTTACACCAAAGGTTAAAAATTACCCTGAAAGGTGAAGCTCCTTATTGCAACATCAGATGGTATTTTTCCTCAAACACTAATGCATTTTTAAAAAACAAAAAGACAAAAATCCCACTAAAAACCTACACCAAAGATTTCAGGAATGTTTTTTCTAAAATAAGAACTGTGTCTGGTGTCAATGCATGACAACTATGCAGAAAACCACAGATTATTAACCTGTTATGACATTGAAATACTCAGGTCCAGTATTGCACTTTTTATGTTTTCTTATTAGATGCATGATTATGTCAAGGAATACATAAACAGAGAGGAAGACAAAAAGTAAGATTTTTCAAAGGCACCAAGAACAGTTTATCATGGGAATTAGGTGCCTAAGGGGTATTACGCCTTTGCCTACAGATTCCATAATCTCTCCAATTAATGATGTATATTGGGCTATCAATATATGCAAAAATGCATGCAGTCATAGTAATAAACATGGGAGTTCTGCCAGAGCAACTGCTTGACAATTGGATCCATTCTTTCTCTGGGAGATTCTTTTCCTTAAAATCTTCAGTCAAATTTTGCCTTGATTAATGAAATTGGCCTCGTCGTACCTCAGACAAAAATCCATGCTTTTATAATGCAAAAGAATATTAAAACAGACCTGATTTTCACAATGAATGGAACTGGTAGAAAATACCAGTTTTCAAGGAGGTATCTAGTTTAGTGTGACAATGTTATTCTCCTAAACTATCTGATAAACCCAGGCTAGCCAGCCTGCTCCTAAGAACTCTGCCTATATAAAACACTGCCTTTACTGAACATTCCATAGTATTAATTAATGTAGAGGAATGATGTTTAAAATAATTTCATCTAAACTATGTAATAAGGTCTGGAGTAAGTGGTGGACAGGATTTAAGGAGAGTTATTCCCACTGATGTAGATTTCAACACTGTAAGATCATCCCAATTTTCTTTAGCAGGAGGGTTAGCCACCTCTATTGAGAGTCACACCTTGCCAGGTCCCATTTTTCCCTTCACTGACTTTTCTCCCAAAAAGCTTGGAAAAAAATTTTCCTACAGTAGGGCTTTTTGTTAAGAAAACCTGCCTCTTAGATTGCTGTTTATTAGAGTATGTAAATAGTTTAATTTGTACCATTCTGTGGCAAGAAAAGAATTATGAGGAATAGAAGGCATTTCAATGAACTGCTGAATGACAGCAGAACTCATCAAACTCTCTTTGAACTTTAATTTATCTTCCTATTATAACTCCAGCAATGTGATGCGCATGCAAAGAGCTTTATAAAGCACTTAATGCTGTAAATTAATGTTGACACTTTACTGGTAGAAAGTAGCGACTATTCTCATATTTGCAGGGGGAGTCTAATAATCTATTACACTGTCATTAGCCATGATAATTCTTATGAATATTTTAAAGATTTTTTTCCATTGGTTTACAGTTAGCCAAAGAATGATTTCCAAGTGATGTGGGGGGACAACATGTACATTTTGTTTCACTAGCACAGGCATAAATTCAACAGTGAAAAACTCATGATGTCATGAACACAGTTAAAAGAGAGACATTCTTAAGTTACATAGTTATTAGTGTCTGATATAGACAGAGTCATAAAAGTTAATGATGGAAGAGATCTGAGCCAAGATTTTGAAAAATGGCAATTATTAAAATGAGGCTGGTAACTGTGCTAAATATGAGTGCATATTTAACCAATTAAAGAATCTAGTAGTCTCCATTAAAGTTTAAAAAGTTGATTAAAAAGTTAGTTGCAATGAAAATCAGGCTACTAGTTTACAATGCTAAATACAGACTTGGGAGCCTAACTTTTTTTAAAAAAATTAGCCTTGTTAGACTAATAACTTATTGCCACTCAGTGGTACCTTTCATGCTTTTTTTGTGGTGGATTTTTAAAGGCACTAGTGAGATGCTTTGTGTTCATTAATATATTTGGAACACTATGGTGTAAATTAGTTCTCAGAGTTCTTGGCCACAACGGTGAAATTTCTTCAAGTATCTGAAATTGCTTAAAGGTAATAATTCTTGATGTACCATTTCACTGCATGTGAAATGTGTGTCCTGTGTTGACTGGAAATTTGTGTGAAACCCTGGAGAGAGGCACAGGCTCAGAACAATTGCTTCTGCGACAGAGCAGTAGCTGCTTCCATGGAATATCTTCTAGAAAGTAAGCAGTGCCATGAAAAATACTTTGTCTTTGAATTTGCATTCATTTTAGTACTATGTATTTCTGCAATTACAGACATGAAAAAATGCACAGCATCAATTATTTCTGCATCAGTAAAGCTGCTAAGACAAAAATTTTGTAGTGTCTTACTACAATCCAAATATCAGTTTTGGTTTTTAACAGTAAAATAGAGCGAAGGGTAATTTTAGACTGTTATCAGTCATGAGAACAAAGCTGAGAGAAAGCAGCAAAACCCACCTTAGAAACTGGGTGAATGATTGGGCAGTGAAGTTGCACTGAGCTCTGTCCTGCTTGGGAGCAGAGCTCCTATTACCAAGTTCAAGATCACCTCCAAGCACTGCAGTCCTTACTACACAGATATATGCCAAGCTGAGCTCAGTCTAACTGAGGAAGGGGTCAAGGACCAAAGTGCATGGGATAAAAAGAAGAAAGATCAAAGTAAAGAAACTCAGCATAAACTTGTTAACCTAACAGATAACAAAGGCATTAAAAAAGAAGAAACTAAATAAATAATATTTTGATATGAGGGCATTTGCCAAGATATGGTTGATTGACTATCTATTTTACTAGATAAAAAAGAGCCAGACCTGATGGAAAGAACTTCAAGAGCTATCAGGGCAGGCTCCATTACAGCTGACATGGTCTCATCACCCTTATATAGTACTACGAGTATGTTCCATGGAAGTAGACAGGGATGTTTTGTATCCTAAAAAACTGGGTAACTAAATGGCTTATTATGGTTCTTCCTACACTAATTTTTATCAAATGTGCTACAAGCATTACTGAAGTCTCTGGACATTGTTGGCTTTCTGAACTACACTGCTGTTATTTGACAAAAGCATAACCTGAAGACATAGACAAATCAAAGCCAACAAATGTGACCACTGCTTTCATGCTGATTCTTTGTTTGGTAGTCCAGCTGAAGACAGCAGATGACGTTTCCAGAGCTGAGGATTAAGCAAATAGTCAGTTGAGGAAATGATGTTCAGCATCTTGGAAAACGAGAACAAGTACACAAAAATTCACAGAAGATTATAGCCTGTTTTTTAGAAGTATGTGTGAGTAGGGGGACTGCATTGGGCCCATAGTAAAATAACCTGACATAGAGCCAAAGTACTCTCAATTGTTCAACTAAGTAAAACCTATGCAAGATTTCTGTACCACAACTCTTTCATTAGGATAAGGTTTGCAAGCCGTGTTGTATCAAAATTTCTATTCTTTTTCCTTTCTTTTTTATTGTTTTCTCATTTTAAAAGTATATATTGCCTCAGGTTCCTCAGTGCCATGAGTCCTTGTGGTCTTCTAGTTAGGGTAAAAATAGACCTCCCCTAGGGTTTCAAATCCAGAGTTCATCCACAGATAACCAGTTACTGGCAGGCCAGTCTCATTACACACGCTATGGCCAGAGAAACTGATGAATTATTAGAACTTCATACAGAAGGAACAAAATGAAGATTCCCATTTTTAAATGACTCTTCATCCTGATGAGCACACAAAATGGAACAGGTGCAAAAGATGGGTTAAAATAGACATACTGCATATGACTGACAAGTACTAGTATGATTTCTTTATCGTTTTATGTGCAGAGAAGGGACTTGACCATTTCTTTCCAACAAATCAAGTAGATGCTCTAATCACAGTGTTACAAGTAGAAAAAGCAGTAAAGTGAAGCATAGAAAATTTCTGTGGGAAATTACTGATTTGCCCACCTCATTCCAAAAAGATGTTGGTGTACATTAGATACTAAATTCTGTCGTTGTCTATGAAGTCTACTCCTGTTTATCCTGTGAGGGTATTTTCCTACTGAAGCGTGAGTATTTTACTTTCAACTACTTGAAACTTCCTAGGCTTGTAAAGGGACACCCTACACCAGAAGACTCCACATTATAGCAAGACGGTTTATTTTAAAACACCTCCAGTCTGCTGTTGGTTTTGTTTTCTCTTGTCTTACACCCTCAGGCAACATTTTAATGGCATTTAGTTACCTACAGCTATGGAATTAAAGTGGGATTATTTTCACAAATCTTTGTGTATCTATAATCTTAAATTGACCATCTAGATTAATCTGACCAAACATTTCTAGTACAAATATATGTATTTCATCTAGAATCTAGTTTCCTCCCATACCTAATGGGAGAAAAAGGGACCTCTAGGCAGAACTCATCTCCTCCTAAAGTTAAATCTAGAATAGAGCAGGTGACTTGTGCTAAACATGCCTACTTCTTTCCACTGCATATTAAGATATCTTGGACAGCTGGTTCGGATTTTAATGCTACACACTAAATATTTATAAGATGCATGCTCTAAATCCAAAGCATAAAGAGATTTCATAAAATCTCAGAAAGTGCTTATTTTCTCATTCTGGTGTCTAAGAATTTTTACAACACATCCCTCAGAAGTCTTAAGTCTCCCTGAAATTAAACAAGATTACAAATACCTTAATGACTTAGGAATTATTTCATCTAACTTTGTGCATCTAACCTAGTCTGACTTTGGTGAGTCACTTAAAGTCAACACTTAATGATTATATGTTTACAGTTACATAAGCTGAGCTGAATTTCATCCTCTGGGTGTTCTTAAATGGTCTAAACTTTTATTACTCCTCCTCCTTGCAAGAAAAGCTATAGAACATGAGATTAAGTTACTGCTCCACAGATCTCTAAGTTGTTTTCTTATACGCTTTCCAGGTTTATGTCACCATTCCCAGTTCTTCCTAAACCAATAATAAAACATTTACTACTTGGGAGACTGAATAAAATACAAATTGCCTTTTATAATCTGAAATAGGATCCTTTACCCGTTCCTTCAGGAAAGCAGTGTAAGGGAAATTGCACTGCTTGTATCGAGGACAATGAATTCACTGCAAACAACTATTCATTTCATGTGTAAAGTTCCTGCCTCTTAACATAAATTATAAAAGAGAGGATGTCAGCATTCGTTCATGTTTGACACTTAGAGTATAAAAATGAGCACTGCTCCAAGCTCAGTGTCACAAGCAGATGTGTGAATTTCAAGTGGCAGTCACATGTATGTATGATACGTCTTCTTACAATTGTACAAACTGGGAAAAAATAGTTTTCTTAAACTAAAAATCATGTAATAAAGAGTGCAAAGAAAATTTTTTTACTGAGTACCTCCCTCCTTGACTTGCAAATGCTTTCAGTATAAGACATGGTAGTGGAAATGATTAGACAAAAGGTGGTTACTTCACAGGCTTATCAGACCTCTGTTAAAAGGTTGTTGCTGCAACCCCTGGTTAGGGTCACCAGTCCTCCAAAGATAGGATTAAAAAACCCAGAAAAAGCAACATACATAAAATACCTCTCTCCCTCCTCTCCCTCTATCTCTCTTTTAAGGCACGAAGCATCTTTTCTGTGGCCTTTAGAGGCAGGAAGAATGATTTCAAGACTCCGATAAGAGACACTGAGAAGTAACATGCAAATTCAACTATTATATGAGACAATTTTCTCATTTGCATCAAGTTAATTAGCAGACGGGTTCCTTTGCAGCACAGAGAAAATTAACGGATCACTGCACTCAGCCACAGTTATACTGCATACAGGAAAGATATCCCCCATACTAAAACAAATCTATAAAACATGTATTACTTGCTTTTTTATAGAAAGCAGTCGATAGTGGGATACTCAAATCTAACTCAAACATATACACAAATGCACACTAATTTCTAAAGGTAGATATAAAATGGAAAGCAAATTAATTAAAATCTTCATCTTCTCTGTTGTTTTTAAATAGCAATTTCAAAGTTTCCTGACACTTTCGTATGCACTCTGTTAACTCCAGTTGTTATTTTTCACTTTCTCTTCGAAAAAGGTGGAATAAGGAGTGTACAAAAAGAATCCAGCTCTCACTTAAACATTAAAAAATAGCTCATAATCACTATAAAGTCCTGTGCCATTAGATATATAGCACCACTCTGCCACTTTTTCTTTATTAATTATTTCCTTTTGAATAGCAATCAACGAATCCAGATGTCTGAACGTGAGAGATCCTAGCTGTGGCATCTGGATCTTTCACAGATTCCAAAAGTAAGTCTGCTATTGGCATTTAAACTGAATCACACTCCGTCTAAGTATTTATACTGCCTTTGGCTTGCTGTGTTATTGTGCATTTATTAATAAGCTGGTGTGCTTACATTTTGACTTGGGAATACTCTGTGCACTTTGGAAGAAATCCTAACCCCATTGAAGTCAATGGGAGTTTTGCCATCAACTACAAGAGAGCCAGGATTTCATCCTTTGAGGTTTTGTTCACAGAGAGGAATAGAGCTCACCTTAGGCAGGCTCTTCAAAAATCTTTCAGTCCTGTACGCCTTCATAACTTATCCATTAAAAAAATCTGCTAAGGGAAGAAGTTAAGCTAAAAAATCCTGGTTGCTCTGTCTTTATATTATCAGCACACTCGTAGATTTGGACAAGGGTTAGCACAGAACATGTTCAGATTGAGTGTCTCAAACCACTTGCAGAATGGGTGACAGCAGGTAAATGCTGCTGAAATATAAAGTTTTTGGCCCAAAGTTACAGTCAGGGTCTATTGGGTTCACGGCCCTACTAGATCCCTCTTGCTAAAACCAGTCATGTGCCATATTGCCATGGACCCTCCCAGTGCTGGGTTTGCACTTCTGCTCCTTTCCAACACCTTGTGGAAGTCACAAATACTTATAGTTAAAGATGCATCATTAAAAAAAAAAAAACAAAAAACCACAAAGGATAACCAGTGAACTCAGATCTTCTAAACTGAGATTCATCACGTATTTTGTGAGCTTTTAAAAGCCTTTTAAAGACAGAAAACTTTTCCTAGAAAACCTTCCACAGATTTAAGGATTTCTGATGAACAAATTCTAATCAAAAGCAAAGTATTCTGAGAATGGACCTCTTTTTCTTTAATTTTAAACCATTGTTTTCCATGAAAAGGGAATGAAAAGGGCTGAGAAAACTTCTATGTACTTTTCAGTGCCCTGGTTATTTTGCCAAAGAAATCTAGGGCAAATTTATTTTAGTTAAACATTTATTTGGTGGCCACTGTTTCTACAAAGATTATTTTGCTGTCCTCACCATTAACCATTTGTTTCTCTGAATGCTAGTAAGTGCCACATTATTCACCTACAAAGAGGTGTGAGGAAGTATTGCTTGTTAAAGACAAATTGCAGAACTAGTTTTCATGGTTCAAAATCTTGGATTTTGCAGCTCACTATAATTTAGGTCATGAATCATTCCCACTGCTCTATAGTGAATTATAAAACATATCAATCCCATTACCCCAAAGAAAAGACATAGTAATATGGAAGGTATATAGCTGTATTTTTTTTTTTTTTTCATATGGTTGAATGCTTATCCACTAGGAAAAGAATGAAGGTTTAGTTGAACAGCCAAGTTAACAGAGTAATTCTCCATGTGCTCACTCCTAGCTTGCAGCAAATGAAACTCAATGTCAGGTTAAGTTCACATCTCCTCAGGGTTAATCATATGTATGTCAACAGCTAGATCAGTTTAGCTGACATGAAATAACTTCTGAAGCCAGAATAAATTGAGCTTATATCTGAGTTGAAAGTTGAATGCTAATATTTAGTTTTTATTTATTTTTATTTTAATAAATGTAGTATTTTGGTCATGATTTCTGAAATGGACCAGCTTTTTATTACAATCCTTATGATCTATCTGCATTTTACATCTGCTGCTCCTCAAAGCTGCATAAGTTTTAACCTTTTTGGACTACCAGTATAGTCCAAAGCTCTGTCTGTCTGACACATTTTAGCTGTCTTTTTCTATGTTACAGGGTATTCTGATTACATTTCCATTAAAAAATTGCCTTTCTTGTCAGTTCTTTCTGACATTCCTTCAAGTATCTCTTACAGGGCTTGCTTTTCCCTACTTTGCCTACTGTCAGCAGTTACCTAGCACTGGTCTCCTATCTTGTCATGTGAGGTTATTATTTTGAGCTGGCACATTTTTTCCACTTTTGCATTCCCTTCTGCGTATCTTGCCTTCTGATCAGTCTTTCTCTGGAGATTCATGTGAAACCCGTGGGAGAGCTCAATAGTCCTTATTGCTCTCTCCACTGACCCAGGCAGAATGGATTCTGAGGAAACCATGGAAGTGGTAACGAATGGCCAACACATTCCTAGCAGGGAAGAAAATACGTAAGTGCACAACAAATGCTGAGGAAGGAAACAACATAGTATTAATTTTCAAGTAATCCCTAACTATGGTACTCTTTTGGAACTGAACTTTGGCTTTGCCACACATTGACAACAAGGAGTTGGAGGCTTACGTGGTGGCTAATGGTCAAACTAGAAAAAAATAATGAGATTCACTAAGCTTATTCAGCCACCTATTCATAGGCACTGATCTGGCAAATCTTTCCAGATTCAACTCTAGTCAGTAGAAAGATGTACTTTCTTCCTGGGCATTAATCATGCTATACCTTCACCAGCAAGTACTGCAGATCAAAAGGAGTGGACATGCAGAGCAAAACTGTTCATGCTGAGGACCTACTAGCCATAGTATGCACTTTTTGTGGACTTCAGACTAGGTTTGATCTGGTCCCACAGACAATACAAGTTAGGACTGGAGAGCTTAAGGCGCACACCTGGTTTAATCTCATTTGAAAGGAATCCAGTTTGTGCACTCCAAGACAGCTCCATAATGTGAATCAAAGCAGAGTAAGCAGGAGGTTTGCGTTAGGAGCACATGCTGGATCCAGATTAAGAAGTGATGTAGTTGCATCTTCAGATCATCTGAAGTGATTCACTCCTTTTTTGAGTACATATCTGCATCACAACCTACATCTCATTCCCCTGTCTCTCCCTCATAATAGAGATAGCTAGAATAATAACCCAAAGGAGTGTCTTGTATGTCCTCTTACCCCTGCAACACCATCAGCTGTCATTGGAAAAGTTTAGCTGTTTCTCTGCTTCCTGACTGTTCAATGATTTGGTTGCTTCTTGTTTCACTTCTTTGTTTTTATTTTGTGTACTTTGGAAAGCAAAAACGTTAGTGTCTCTTCCATTAAAGAACACGTAAGATTAAGCATCACTTCTCAGAAAGTGGTATTTTAAGCTGAGGTTAATTCAAGGAATCAGTATGTTATCATTATTATTACCATCTCCCTAGAAATTAAAAAGATGGTGTTAGCTTGTCAATGTTACCTTTGTAAGAAACAGAGCTTAGCCTGGTATTCTTTGCTTGCTCAGGACTTCTTATCTAGGTAGGAATTTTGACTGATCATTAAACGCTGGGCTATGCTGCACAGATAAAATATCTGAGTAAAAGTAAAAATAAAATGTTCTTCAAATTTACTTACTAACTTATCTAGTAAGATGAGTGGTGGCTGGTTCCTATTGCATTTTTGTCTATCATGTAAGGAATAGTGCAGTCACCTGAAAGCTGAGTAAAGTCAGATAGAACGTGTATGGACTGAGGAGAGTCTGGAAACCCTGACTTCCATTTCCTGGACAATTGGTTTAACTCTCCAGACTGTTACACACAAGCCTGATGCTTCCTCCAGCTGTACTTTTGGATGAAACTGCCTGTGACTGCTGTACTTTGTGCTGAAATAAATGTTGTCCATGTGTGTTAGATGTGATGAGAGACCACTGATTGAACTGACCTCCTAAAGGAGCTGATGTTGAAACTCCTTGTTTGTAAATCATAAACAGTCTTAGGGGAAAGAGCAGCACTGAGAAGCCAAGGCAGTGATGCTTTAGGGAACATAAAAGATTTTTGGCACCAAATTAAGTTTTCATTAAAATAATAAGCACCCACAAAACCTTAGCTGCCCAAATAAGATTTATATAAACAACTCCAATGAACTTAGTTGCCTAAAATACTAACTGCATTGAATTTCATGTGCCCAAAGGCCTTTTTTTACGTTGCCCTCTGAAAGCAAATGGATGAAATTCGGGCTTTGTGTTAGTCCAATGAACTTCCATGCACAGTATTCTACACTATCTCCCTGTAAAACAAGAAAAATAATAAACGTTAAAAATAACCAGATAAGTTTGAACACTAGATATTAACAAAATATGAATATTTCTGAAATTTACACCTGGATTGTTTTTTAAAGAAAAAAGAATATTGATTTGATAATAGCTTTCATTTCTTTTTCTAATCTAAAACAATTAAAACCAATGAAAATAGAATGGCTAGAGCCAGCTTTCCAAAAGCATTTAAAATCGTGACACAGAAAGGCACCTAATGAGGATACCAGTTTATATTTCCTTTTACACCACTACTTCAAGCAATCCCATTTATGTCACTTGTACTTTGCTGCCTGGATGTTTCAAGAAATTCTCTTCCAGGCCCAGTTCCCTTAAAAATTCCAGCTCTTTCTTAACACTGTAACTCTAGGTCTGTTTACTTGACTGAAAAATGCAAAGGGGAAATTTATGAAAATATCACTTGTATTTTCTCTGCTTTTCCCAAGGGGGAAAAAAATGTTTAGGTGAAAACAGATAGAGTAAAATTTGAATTATTTTGTCCGGTTTTAGTTTTCCAAAAAGTGTACCAGACTACACCTTGCATTATAGTTGGTATATATTAAATTGGTTTTCTAGGTAAAAGTTACTTTTTTGTTGTTGTTTATATCTGACTTCTGTGTCTAAATAAAATTCAAATATTGCAATAAAACTATGATTAACAGCACTGAAAGACAAACACTTTTTTCCTCTATTAAACTAATTTCTTTATTTGAATAAATTAGATCATACATTTGCTGTAAAGCAGTGATTCCTTTTGCATTTAAGAGTACTTTTACATGACTAACTTCAAACCATTTCTTTGTTTTCCTGTTACTAACTTAATGAGCTCACTGCCACGCAGCAGACGTATTTATTGTGCTGTGCAAAGGTTGCAGCCAACAGAGATTTGTTGTGTGCAAAGTGCAGGTATCTGGGATCTTAGTAATTAAAGCATGGTATTTCTTGTTGCTTCTTTATAATCCAAATGGGTTCAGGTAGAACAGCTTCTTTATAACTTCTCTGATAAGGACTGGGGTAAACAGGAGGTACAGGCAGACACTGGTTTCAGGCTTGAGTTCATTCACTCACTGACACCAGTTTTAACCTACATGCACAATACTGATAAACAGTGGTAGAGTCAGCACTATTGATAAGACTCCTGCTCCTTGTACAAATACCGCACAGGTCTTGCAGTTGAAAAAATTCACAAGGGTGCTTGTCAAAGTTGTTTTTGTCTAAGAACCTACTATACTGTACTTGCATCTGCAGAGTCTAACCTACCTGAGTTCCTCTAAATCCATATAGTAGACTGGAAATATCGGGAGACAGTGTTGTAGTCTCTTCAATAAAACTGAATCTGAATCATTATATCTAGGACAGTTTCATTGTTGTACCATTAACTAGAAATCGTAAGTACTCCTCTCATCTCATTCTCCACTGGATGACAAAACTATGAGAAGGAAAATAATTCACAGAAGGAATTATAAAAGCTAGCCAGAAAAGCAAGATAAGCAAGTGAGCAAGTACACACTGATCAACAACTGTTTTAATACACACACTCCTGACTGAGATAGTACAGAAAACAACTGACTTATGTTCCACTCCCAGATAATGGTCTTAGTGTTACCAGGAAATAATACAAATTTATTAAAATATCATCATTATTGTGTCCATTTTTCAGTTTTCAGAGCTGTCACTGTGATGCCTGTTAATTACCCCTAGGCCACCATACACTATAGGCCACCATACACTATAGGTAATTGGTATTGCGGTCTTTCTGCTACCAAAGAATAGGTTCCCTTTAATTTCCTATGACAGCTGGTGATACAGTGGTGATACAGTGGTGATACAGTGGTGGTTCTGCCCAGTACTGTTTCATGGCTCAAATATGTGTTGATTTATAAGACTATGATAGGGCCTAACTGGATTTCAGTTTTGTTTCTGCCACACTATCAGGTTTCTTGCATTACACGCAGATAGGCTCAGAGCATGTTCATTTCTTTTGTCCTCAGGAGGGAAGGAAATCAACAGAAAAAAAGAGAGTAACAAAACCTTGACTCCACCCTACCAAAGCGTCACACAATAAATTGCTATTGGAAAGGCCCAAAGGCAAATTACCTCCTCTTCAAGAACCCATTCCTATGACAGGCAGTTATTTATCATTTCTATACGAAACTGGCAGTTAAGAACAATTGATGTCTGAATCACTTGAGAGTTTTATGCCCTCCAGCATATCTATCACTCCCCCTGTATTTGTTGTCACCCATGTATTTGCTAAGAGTGCCTTCTGTTCTGTTGTCCAGACTAATGAAGACGCTGAACAGTTTCTGCCCTGGTATTGAGTCCCAAGAAAAGTCACTAGTAGCCAACTATCAGTTAGACTTCTAAACACTGACTGTTATTCTCTGAAGGACTGCAGTCTAGCCAGGTCTTCTAGGCTAGTCTAGTCCCACCTTACCCAGTACACACCTCCTCAGTTTGGTTTCAAGATGCTATACTCTTTTGAAACCTTGCTACAGTCTACATAAACAGGCACTTCTTGAGACAATGCTAGCTTTCTTCCTGTCCTTTAGAAGTATCTGAAGACTTACTAAAATCAGTATTACAAGTACAAAGGCCTCCACCGGCAGGAGGGTTTTTTTGAAAAAAAAAAACTACCAAAACAAATTTGGATGCAAGTTATCCCTATATGCTTATTTTAAAGTATGCATTATAATGGCTGACATTAATATTTTCATTAGTTACTGTTGGAGTGGAAAATACTTGGGCATGATCTTACTGTAGAGTCACCTAATATGCTTTCCCAAAATGAAAATAACAATATTTCTGGAAGACTTTTGCTTATTCTAGAAGATTTCTGCATATTCTGCATGATTACTGGCAGCATATCTTTGCATTCCTAGAAAGAGACAAAAACCATTAACAGAAATCTTTTTATTCCTGGTATAGTTAAAACTTCAAAAATTGTCATTAAGTCTACCAAACATGGTTTTCTCCTTATGTCTTTTTACTTTCCGTATAACCTCTCTTCACTGTCTTATGTCCCAGTTCAATCCATTCCTTTCTGCATATTTGATCCCATTGTATTTGTGCACCCTTATATTTTCAGTTCTGTGTGATTGTTTGCATTTTGGTTTTCCGAGACCTAGTGTGCTATCAAAATAATATTAGTTACCACTAACGCTCTTCTATCTAAATTTATAATTAATTGGCTCACGCTTGTTCCCTAATTTTAAGATGTTATGAGGATGCTTTAGTACTGGTGGAATGATGACTCCTGTATTATGCTTATATTGAAATCTCCATAAAAGTATGGCTTGCTTTCTTCTCCTTGAGCAGATGAAAGAAGAGACATAGATGGGCTATTCTTTTAAGCTCCATTGACAATAGAAGTTCTATGGAAGGCAGCAATACTCACTGTCATGGTTAGATGAAGATAGCTTATGCTGAAGACAAAGGGCTGTAACACAGGGCTGTATGTGACTATTTATGTGATCTGCTTCTACTGCCTCCACTTCTCTCAGGCCTCACAGAAGCAGCAGGCTGGATGTGACCGCAGTAGCAGACAGCTTTTATCTGCTGTTTATTGGAGGTGGTTGCAGTTTCCTTTCCAGTCATATAATAGGCATGTAGGCAGTCTGAAGATTAGTGAGGTACTGAGACACTAGCAATTGAAGGTTAGGAACAGAAATGCTGTCATCTGAACAGTTCGTGCAGACTTCTGCTTGTCTCTACCCAGATTTTCAGTTGAGCTGATGGAAGCCTTCCTCTCCCAGTCACCATCTTTCTAAATTGCTCTTCTGGCATCGGCAGGAGTAGATTATGGCTAATGAATATGTGCCCATGCTGTACAGTCACGGTGAGTGCCATTCATCACAAAATTTTGCTGTTTCAGAGAAGCACTCAGAAATAACACTGGTCATGCATCCGTTTTCTGCGTTTGCAGTACCTCTGATCATGTGACAGAAAAGAAGTAACACCATATAGCTGGGGACACTGGGGGAAGAAGTATCTAATCATGACATTTAGGCACAACACAATCAGAACACCCATCCAAAAGGAACCATTGTCACTTGCTACAGAGCTGTTGGCAGCACAGAGATAGTTATTATTACTTTATATACAAAATGCGACTCCCTCTTCTTTTGCCTAATGTTCTGAGGACAGGCTGAGAGAGTTGGGGTTGTTCAGTCTGGAGAAGAGAAGGCTCCAGGGAGACCTTATAGCAGCCTTCCAGTATCTCAAGGGGGCCTACAAGAAAGCTGGAGAGGGACTTTTTACAAGGGCATGTAGCAATAGGACGAGGGGTAATGGCTTCAAACTAGAAGAGGGGAGATTTAGATTAGATATTAAGAAGAAATTCTTTACTGTGAGGGTGGTGTGGCACTGGAACAGGTTGCCCAGTGAAGTTGTGGAAGCCCCATCCCTGGAAGTGTTCAAGGCCAGGTTGGATGGGGCTTTGAGCAACCAGGTATAGTGGAAGGTGTCCTTGCCCACGGCAGGGGGGTTGGAACTAGATGATCTTTAAGATCCCTTCCAACTCTAACCATTCTATGATTCTCCATTGTCCAAAAAACAACAACCCACTAACTCTAACCTTCCCAGGTTTCAATAACATCAACTGATTAAATTCAGTTCCTTTCATTACTCTGACTCCTGGAATTAATACTGGCAATTAAATATATATGCCAAGAAAACTGGCAGTAGTAAGATAAACTGCATGAATAAGGAGTACTCATATATGTAATGACAGGGTCATGATATCAATGTGTAAATTTTCTAGGGCAACGCCTATGTTTTTTAGCTCCAGTTATGACAAAACAGAAATATTGTATTGTAATTAATAGGAATTATTTAGCTGTCTGAGACTTGGACCAGTGCTCTTGGTAAGCAAAGAGCAAAGAACTCAAATTAGATGAATGATAAAAGACAGTATCTATATCTCTGACCCAGAAAAAGAAAAATGCAAACTAGTGGTTATGAAGGCCAAGGAAAGTAATGAATATAATTAATGGCATCATTAATTGTATGGTAATAATCTACAAGCAATAGCAACATAGCAATCTTCAAGATAAATTCAGGATTTGCAATTTCTAGATACGCACAATTTCTAGTGTGAGTTAGTACAAATAGTTACAATGTACTTGTTTACCAAAATCAAGGGACAGTCTCCCAGGTTTTAAGGGGCTGTTTTGGAGATTGAACAATCTTCATTTATTCTGCTTTATTATTACATCAGGTATACTGTTTGTGTTCAGTGATTCACTCCCTGAAATTACTATGACTGACTTAATTTATTGATTCCAAGGAAAGGTTCATGTGAGAAGTCACATAGACTAGCATCATTACCCTTTAGCCTATTTTCTGTAGATGTTTGTGAAGCTTGTCTGCAAAATGATTTTTTTTCTTGAAAATTATCAATACATCCTTACCTTTCAGGTTTGTTTGCAAGGACCCTTTTCTCAAGCCACTGTTTTATCAAGTGTTAGATCACTCTCAAGATGTGGCCTCAGTCAATCTGGGCAAACAGACTTAATTAGTACACATTAAGTTTCACCATCTCCTACGAGGAAAAAATAAAACAATCAGATAAATAGATACTTTAGAAGCAGCTATGAATTTCTTATACACTGAGACTTTCCTAAAGCGGGCATACTTAAGAGATGCCAATTACCAGATCTTCAGTTCTGAAGTAGCTGGAAACAAGATGTAGAGTTGGATCTGCCCATCCCAAGGTTGCTTTTAGTTTGACAGAAAATGACGGTCACCACTTTACATGGTACTAAGTATCACTTGTAGTTAATTCTATAGGAGTTTTTTCTATCCAGGGTGAAATAAAGCTTTTGAGACACAATTTCGACTCAGCTCATGAAGGTGGAAGCCTTGCGAGATGAACTCATCTTAAGAAAACCATTTGTATCACAGCACTGCCCTACCCCTCATTTAGCACTTAAGTCAGACTTCTGATTCAACTCCAAGTATAATTAGAGTTTTTTGATATATATTAAAACTCTAAATGAAAAGAAATTTATCAGGATTGGGCTGTCTCCACACCTGTGATTTTGAAGGGATCTATATGAATACTCTTATTCTAAGGTAAATAATGTGGTACATAAATGTTAAGTTCGATGTGGTACTGTAAAGAGACAAAAATTAGTCTGCTTAAAAAGAACTGAGAAAAGATACCATGAAGACAGTTTGGCATTTAAAATGCAAAATAGGCAGGATTTATTTGCTTAAGAGAGAAATCTAGAAAGTCTATATGACCTCAAAACCCATTAAGTTGTGAAGTTTTAGGCAACTTCAAAATCTGTATCAGTGCATTACATACATTTTGGTTCTGAAATTTCCTGGTCTCGCTATAAGCATCAAAGCGAAGGATAAAGGCAGATCAGGACAGAGTTCTGAATGACTGTCAGAAGTTCATAGCTAGTGTGACAGAAACATACTAATTGGTATTCAGGGAAAATTTAGAACTGGAACAAAAATCCTACTGAGGCTATTTTTCTTTTATATAGCAGAAAATTTCCCCAATCTGTTAAAGTTCTTAGCAAGTTTCTGGACTGTAAAGAAGAGTTATTTTTCATACTTGTGTTTGTTTTTCAGTTTTTAGTAATGTTTTAANACACATCTGTGAATACTGAAACTCAAAGAACCTAGTACATAGTTTGACTCTCAGTCTAGCTATTTTGTGAGAATTCAGAGCAGCTTTTCTCTGATGTATTTTGGTGCTGCAACTGAAGGTGTGACTGCCGTGGAGAATGGTTTAAGCACGCACCAAATACATTATTTGAAGACTGCAGATGTCAGAGCAGGATAGCAACTAAAGTATATGCCTGAGGTCCCCAATGAGATTGCACAATCAATGGTGAAGAATGTGCAATCACCTCTTTCCTGCTGTTTACCCATGGTAGCCAGTTCAAAGCTACTATGTCTATAGACTTGCTTCTATTCAATACATATTTATATTCTGATTCTTATTTTGCTGGATATGTACTCCCAGTGGTATATAGTTCTTGAATAATTTTGTATTTTGCCAATTACTTATATTTTTGCCTTCTAGGGCTTGACTATTCTTGCTATAAAAGATTCGGTAAGGCCTTTTAGAGGTATTGCACATTGTGTAATTCTTTGGGGGGGGTGTGGAATGATAAGAATTAGTCAAAGCAAACATTTTAGGGCTCAGATCAACAGATAATGCTCAATTTCAGACCACGCTGACCTGTTCGGCTGAAGGATCACCCTGACACAGAACACATGAAGGAGAATGAATCATGTCCATGAACCACTATGACCATTTGAATGAATGTCACTCTCAAGCTCCTCTTACCTTTTCCAGCCCTCTGCATTATCCCATGTAACAAAGAAAATGGCAGTAACAACCTGTCAGCTAAGCATCAAATCAACTTTGTTTGGACAAAATGGAAATTGCTTGCTTTCTTCTAATAGGGATGTGTTCTCCGCAAAAGCAGAGTAGACTAAGTAATTTCAATTTTTAATGAGCCTTCTTTTACATTAGGGAAGTGACAATGAATTTTTCCAATGAAATACCTAGAAAAGTCACTGTGTACCCTTTCCAGTAGGAATTAAGTCAGGTTCTTAGAAATACACGCATAGAGGCTACATCTGTGCCCCAGGTGGGCCACACAGGACCTGGGATTATTCTCTGCCCCTTCACACAACTGGTATAATCCAGTTGCACCCTCATCATTAAACTGCTTTACTCTCCAAAACAAGGTGACTGCATCCAAACCTTCCACTGTAAAATAGTAATCATGCCCAGGAAGTTTTTGAAAGAGTGCTTGCTGGCTCATGACAAAACCATGCCAAGGAGTACTCTATAATTGCCTTCCTTTTGCTCAAATCTTACATAAAATAGGCAGACCTACCACTAACAAAAAATCTAGACCTTTCCAAATTCAATGATAAATCTGTCACTGACTTCCATAAGGGTAAATTTTCCTCTTTATTTAGAAAATAATATATGTGCAAATTCCATAAAATATTATCTAAAAATTTAGCCTTGAGATAACTTCTTAATATTAAAACAAGGTAGAAGTAATGAAGTATACTTTCTGTTTGTGTCTTGTTTTTAACTGACAAAATTCTATCCATAGATTATGGAGCTTGATGCATGGATTAACAGGTAACATTTTATGAATATTATCAGGGGGCAATTGTGACTTAAATATTGCAAATCAACTAAGAATTTAGCAACGTGCTTCACAAATACTAACATTTGATTAAACTCAAACTAGAAAAAGAGCATTAGAGCTTAACTTATTTTTTATTTTAACTTAGTTAAACCATTTATTCACTTTCTAACACATAAGAACTCTTTGAAGCATAAACTTCAGTTTCACAGCGGCATTCTTTGGGAAATAAGATATTCAGGAAAGATTCAGGATTATGGTACTTGCATGGAATCATTTTGGTTGGAAGAGACCTTTAAGATTACCAAGTCCAACTGTTAACCTAGCACTGCCAAGTTACCACTAAACCATGCCCCTCAGCACTACATCTATACGTCTTTTAAATACCTCCAGGGATGGCGACTCAGCCACTTGCCTGGGCAGCTTGTTCCGATGCTTGATAACCCTTTCGGTGAAGAAATTTTTCCTAATATCCAATCTAAACCTCCCCTGGCGCAACTTGAGGCCTATGAATAATATTCTTGTTAAATATAAAATACTTGTAATTTGTGGTCTTAAAGTTTCCATAAGAACATGGTAATGTTACATTCATCCTCAAAAATGGAAAATATCACAGCAGTTATCAAGGATAATTTGAAGGAGTTAGACTTGAAAATCTGCACTTGTAATAAACACAGTCCTGCTTTTCCTACAAAGAATACGTATCATTAAGTTGTGTGCTAATTTACAAATGCATTGACCAAGGGAACAATATAATGTAGCTTCTATTATCTGGAACCTTTTAATGAAGTTGATAACATATTGCAATCAAACACAGGAAAAGACAATTTCTTTCTCACAAACCTCACCTAAAATCCAGATAAAAAAGGTATACTAAAAATTATAAATACTATCATATTTTCTCTGTAATGGAGGTGCGTTTTGTAACGGTGTTATAAAAGAGTGAGTTTTCTTTAATTGATAAGTAATTGCAATTATACATTTAATTTGATATTCTTTATTTGCTGTGTTTTAAACAAAAAAGAATTTCATTGTTCCATACATGCTAATATCAAGTAAGGTAAAGATATTTTATTTCTCGCCACAAAATTTTATATCTGAACATTTCAACAAGGACAGCAGAAGGAACAAAAAAATCCTTAAACCACATAAATTTAACATGAAGCCTGTAAACTAAGAACTGAGTCACGTGTAAGACAGCTGGCGAAAGCAACAGACTGGATTTGCTGGATCAGGAGATCCCTTTCTATGACGTGCCCCTATTTTCAAAAGCATTCAGGTTTTACAGTAATTATCAGTACTGTATTTTCTCCATACAAAAAGAAAGAAGAAAATCTCTATAAGAGTAGAAATGTAATTTGTATGCGAGGTTTCTTTTATTGACCTCTATTACCTCTGTATGTTGCAGATGCAGCAGTAGCAATCTTAGCAGGTCATCACCATTTATTACACAAGAGCATACTGGCTATCTTGAATGTTGGTCTCGCCACATTAAGTCTTTCAAGGTAAGATCATGCATTAGATAAAACATAAGTACAAGCACTTTGGTGATACATATGTTCAGCAGTATGTGGGAATCAGAGAGTTAATTTCATTTTGTACGTGAGCTGTGCATAACTGCCCCTTAGAAACACGTTCATTTTGAAGATGACTGGCTGTCTTGGTATTTGGGATCTATACTTAACATACAAGTGAAACACTTTGTTAACAACATCCTTATGACTTCTTAGTTTAGAACATTCCCTGTTACCTTATAAAGAAATCTATATAGAAAAAAAGTATTGTTATAAGAATTTGTATGGAATCCATAGGGTAATATTTGGAACCATGTTTATTCAGCTTTTTTAGCCACTGGTTTAGATGTTGCTGTTTTGAAACCAAGGTACGATGCACTGGTAAACCTCACAGCACATCTGTGTAGAGCGTAAGGGGACTAGGTTTTGCACTAAGGCAGTTAAGCTGGTACCAAAAACCTACCACGTACAAGGCCTGAATGTGTTTTACATGGCTTAGACTGCAAGTAAAAGTAAAGTATATGAAGCAGAAATCTCTACCTGCCCAGAAATACCATTTTACATGACAGAGAAGGGAAAACTTAAGAGTAGACTGAATGCTGGGAAAAGAGCTTAGCACAAAGTCTGGATCGGGAGGTGCGACTTACATAATTTCCTGAATGTGGCCAAGCTCTGGGTCAAGTGGGAATGAATTTCATATGAAAAATCACGCTACTGAATACATTCTATCTTTCAGTTGTGGTACTGTCATCTTTGGACTCTTGATCCTACAATCAAATTCACAGATGAAAAATTCAACGGAATGCTGACAGGTACATGGATGCACTTGTGCAAGTCTGACTGTGCAAGCAGATCCTTAAAGTGAGAGCTACCTGCGTGTCATTTTTGCTTTAGTGGACTTGAAAATCAAAACCAATCTGCTGCACAAACAATGAAAAGCCAAATAGATACTGAAAATCTTTCTGTTTTTTACTTTCCACACAGTATTAGTAACACATGTAATACTTTTCTTGTTGCTTAAATGTATCAAGTGAAATCCTTGCCGCAGTGAATTCAATGGGAGTTTTGCCATTGACTTCAATAACAACTAAATTTTCTCGCAGTGACGGTGTGATTTTCAGCCTGTATTTGCCCCTTTAATACATGTGATGACAAAATCCTGTACTTCAGTTCCAAGGATGGATCAGCACCCTGCAGCAATTAAAACTGTTGTAGTATATCATACTTTTCCAGTATATTGTATGAAAGACCATAGTGCAGAAATATTTTTGCTTTATGCTGTATAGATAGCTAAAATTTACCTGAAAAAGTAGTTTTAAGATACTTTAACTTAAAATCTATTTCTAAACTCATCTCTCAGTGGATGAAATTAGGTATGCAGATATCTCAGTAAACAGCAAACTTCCTCTACCTATCTTAAAGTAGGATTTGGTCATTCATTAAAAACAGAACGAGTGCTAAAGGCCACACACATACATGTGAAAATCTGAGAGTGCTAGTGTGAAAGGACAGGTTGTGCTGAAAGTATGAAAAGCAAGCATATGTTGTAATGAACATCGCTATTGTTTGCACTGTGATTTCAAATTTCATACAAATGGCCAATGACAAATGCCAGAGAAGTTTTAAAGAACTTGTTCTGTTTGTAAACAGAGACAAGATGTAAAATATTTAACAAGATGGATATAATGATTAACACTGAAGTCTAACACTGCAAGGCTTTTAAGAAAAAACAAACAAACATGGGACTAGCTTAAACCATGGATGTCAGCTTCAGAAAGATGCTGAGCACTGCTACAGTGGTGGTCAACATTTCTAAGTAAAAAGGTCTTTTACAGATTATAAACCTAAACTATGAGATGGAGAAACTTAAGCAGCCACAGCCTTTTTCTTTTCCAATATATGATTTCACATTTAAATGAAAATTGTAGATAGAGATTGCCAGTAAGACTATGTTCCATCAACATTATGCATCCAGTGGACACATGCATAGACAGCATCTGAGCAAAAAAAAATTCTTTTGCGGAGAGTGTGGGAAGTTTGATTTCTACTTGAATGTGTAAAATTCACAAACAGGTTTGCTAAGATTTTAATTGAGTATGAAATAAGACCACACAAGTGCCATCAGATCTGCATAATCCAAAACGTGTACCTCTGCAAACACCCACGGTGCTCATTAAGCTCTGCGGCTCTTTCTTCACACATGGCTTGTAGGGTGGGAGCCAGAACTTAGTTAATTGATACGGACCATAGAAATGAATAATGTTAAAACCCTATTAGAACATTCAGTTTGTCTCCTCAGAGACAATTAGATGATTTAACAGGTCTTTTTCCACCCCTTAGTTCCTGTGATTTCATGACTCCCGATTCAATTAGCTCACCCACCATCACTACATGCAACAGTTCGTTCCACCACTCATCGGAAATACTACTCAATATTTTAACAACAGAATTGCCATTGCATAAACAACTTCTTTTTCCCCCTCAGAATAGACTAATCTCAGAAACAAAACAAAACAACAAGCTTTTTGATCTACAGATCTTTAGAATATAGAATTTGCTATGCAAAATGGAACTATTTGAATCTAAATAACTGAAATTATTAAAGTTCCATTCTGAAGATGGTTACTCCTTTTCCTGTATAGTCATTCAACCTCTTCATTAGCCCCACTCTTCCACCACTCTCCATGCTGAAGAACTGGGAATTTACCCATGGTGTGCCTAAGTCTAGCTTCCCTCTGGGTGCTTTTACATTAGTTTTAGTTTAGAACAGGAGGTGAATCTCCCTAGCATTCCTACTTACCCTGCTTTGATCAGCACTGCAGACCTATTCCACAGTGCATAAATGAATTCTTTGGAAGAACTCAAAAAATGCTTTTCAAATGCTAGCGAATATCCACTCCATGTGACTATACTAGAGCGAGTCTCAAATAATCCTCCCTCCCTCAAAACCTGTTGACCTGGATACTGGGTCACCATCACCAATCATTTAACTGTACAGATCTACCCTGATTATGCCACAGGAATGGCTAACGTAGATGGAGCCTGACATTCTCTCATCCCACACAGCAGATACAGGTACTCAGGGTAAAACTGCAGTGCAGGGTCTTCTTATGCACAGCTCTGCATTATGGGCCTAATTGACGTGTGAGATGACGTAGTGGCATGACCTTACCACACAGCACCATACAAATTGCACCACAGAGAAACTCAATCTCACCACTAATACTGGGTCTGTATCTGCCCAGCTGTACTGGTATGGTGTAGTCTGTATGGCAAAACTTACCTATTTTGGGAGGTCCCTATTAAGAGAAATTCTACCTTCTGCTTTGTCCCACTGTTTAACAAGTCTCAATTTGTTCTTTCACATGTAAAATGGGTATATTTTCTAATGTAATAGGCATATCTTCTCTCTGCTCTGATACTTAGTGGCACTGAAATATGCAATGTGTATTTTAGAAAGCAACAATAACTATTGTCTATTGTGGAAAGTATTTTGTAAAAGTTGTTTCTACCCTCTGCTTTTTTATATGTAAGCTACTGAGTTAATGACTAATTTCATACAAGTGCTGACATTAACACAATTTAAAAAAAAAGTAGTGGTAGTAAGATTGACATGTGATCTCGTAAAATATTTGAAATTAAATTTTGACTGTGTATTGAGTAAATAGGTTCTGTAAATAGATTGAAAATATTTCAAGACTTAGTTCAGGTTACCTGAAAACACTTGAAGTGGTTTCAGATGGTGTGATAAATGCCATGGCCCTTTTAGTGAAACTCTACAGCACATAGACCCTCATATTTCGTTACAGGTCAGACTGCATCAATCGCTCCTGTGCTCCTTCCTTCTGAAGTAACCCAAGCATATTTCCAAGCCTCCAGCTAAACTTGTGGTTGTTCCTGCCATCTAGTGGCTGTCGCTCAAGTTAACAAACACAAACTAAGAACGTATTGAGGACCCACTTTCAAAGACAAAAATAGGAACAAGTGCACAAACTTTTGTTTTAAGATGACTATTTTGAGTCTTGCTGATTTTCATGTTTGTTGACTACTACAAAAACCAGCAAACCCAATTTCACAGGGAAAAAAAAAAAAGTGTTGCATGAATCTTATAGCGTGAAATGTTCTAAAGAGACATTAGCTTTCAGGAAAAGCTAATAGAACAATGTGATTATTTTTATATCCCCTGCTTCTAATGTAAATGTCATAACTTAAATAATAAATCCGGGCTTACTTACACTGGAAAAAATGATCCATTTATTGTGAGATTTCTCTCAGGTGGAGGTGCTCTCATTCTTCATTTTTAGAACTCTGAAATGTCCTGTATTTCTGCCGTTGCCACTCACTTTTACTTCTGTGTTACATACCTCTTCCTTTTCAAAGCTATTTAAAAGACAAGCACAAATGCTATTACAAGGAATGCTGCAGTGCCTTTTAGAAAAGCAATTCGATTATATGCAATAAAAAAACGTTTCTGGCAATCAAAAACCACTGATGTATTTTCAGGTTTGCACAAGACACAAGCTGGAGAGAGACCGAACTAAGCCACAGAGTGTAAGTTCCTCTGCCCCTACCCTTTAGCATGTGATGAGCTCAACAAATCCCATGAGGCAATTTCAAAGTACTTTGTTATGACAAACTGTCCTTCCTAAAAATGAAAAGTGTAACAGTTATCTATTTTAGTAACAGTTTTATGATATTAATATTCAGAAACAATCTTAGCAATACTAAGGACAGATCCCAGAACAGTCATGGGGATCAAAAGCAGGATATGCATTGTTTAATTCTGCTTCTCCTTCCACGTGGAATCAAAGCATATATGATCTCTACATAACTCTTTCTGAAAGTCAGGTGCATCAGAATGGGATTCATTCCAGTCAGCATACAGCGTGTAGAACTAGCATCACGAGCATTCAGCTATTTATTCACCCAGGAAGGAAACAATAAGGAGAAGATTAAGTCTTAAACCCTTCTCTGTTCCTCTGTTGGGGAGATACTCCTTTTGTAATCGGTACCTCTTGCTTTCCTTGGAAGTAAGTGATTACCCAGTATTTTTTCCCCTCAAGGAATTCAGTAAGGCTCACTTTAAAACTCAGAAGAGAAGAAACTGATAATTCCTCTCCTCTTTTTATATAGTATCCAACTGATTGCAATGTTTCTCCCTTTTTTTTTTTTCCACTTCTCAAATCAAAGTAAATACATATTTACCACCTGCCAGGAATACTTTAAGAAGGCTGCAGACTACTGTTGGTGTTTAGTCTGGGAGATGAATGTCCATGTTATCCAAAAGCCATCCTTTGGTAATATGTTTCAGTATCCCTGTTAGTTTTTACAACAAAGTATAGCTTTGTCTTATGTTCCCTCCCCTCAGATACAATTTTCATAAGTGTCGGAACTTAGCTATAACTGTGATTAGTTATTCATTATTCAATTTCAACACAGGTGCTCACTCACACAGTGCTATGTTCTACTTCCTGGCAGACAGCTGGCACTAGAGCTTCATTTATGATATTCTGTTAAACTGTAGTAAAAGAATACTTTTACTTTCTTTGTACTACACTTGAATCTATAAGGAAAAGTAGTATCCATCCTTTCACAAGAAATCTCACATGGAAGTGTACTGAAAGTAGTCAAAGTCAGAAAGAGACCACCATCTGTTGCAGAATAAAAATGGGTATAAACAGTCACTTCATTCCATGAGCACAGAAGGCTTTTTTAGTGAAAACTTTTAGGTTTTCATTAACTATTTTTAAGGCATATACAAGAGTCACAGCAAAATTTTCCTGATGAGAAAACATTCCTGAGTGGACAGAGACGTATTTCGGAACACATGAAGTACCAGCTTGTTCAGTATTTGGATACTGACAAAAAACAAATTGAGGTTCACTTTAGTAGTTTTGTCTTAGTCAAGTTTTGTTAAGAGAGTAAAGCCTCACACATCAACATTATTTTTAATCGTACTTTTTGTCTGTCAATGGAATATAAATAAACTTACTATGGTTTGTTAACCTTCCATACTGGAAAAAAAAGCAAAAATATTTAATGGTTTCCTCACAATAGCAAGAAAGGAAAACATAGCTTTTTTGTGGGAATAACAGCAACATAAAATTTGTAAAGATCAATAAAGCAGAAAAGATGAAAACTCAGAGTTGGTTGTACTACTTACACAGTAAACAAAGCTGGGAAAACCCATTGAGATTCAGTACTAATCAGCGTGGAATGTGTAGTTTCACCAACATTTTAAAACATTTGCAATTCAAATAGCAAACTTGCAAAACCAATTCAGTGTTTCCAAAGTACACTATAGGGATGTTCTGGGACACCGCAACATTGCTATTTCTGCTTTTGGCTGTTACATGTTTCCTGAACGCTTGCAATGGCTCTTCATGTCTCAAATGTTATTGGAGGAGCTCGCTTCCGAGATTTGGCAGTGCTTTATGCATACCTGACACTTTCCAACGTAGACATCAAGCCTTGGGGGGGAAAAAAAAAAAAAAAAAGGTACAACTCTTGAGCAAACTGAAGACCTACCAAAAAACCCCACACTATGCCAGAAAAGACATGATTCCCTCTCTGGCTGAAACAATGTAAACTGCAAAGAAATTCTGTAACAAAGGCACAAACAGAAAAAAAAGCTCTTCTTTCCTTCCAGAAAAAGGCAAGAAAGCTCCAGCATCCTATCGGCCCTGACAGATTGTCTGGTCACGCCTTGTGCTTTTCCTCCACCCCCCGCCCCCACCGCCCCATAGTAGCAAAACTTCAAACAAGACGGACACACTGTATTCCATCATGCGTAACTGCCCATGGTTAAGGCACACCGCAGGGAAGTGGTACACATTTTTTAAACTCACTCACACTGCAAGAATCTGTTTCTGACTGCTCTAATCATAGGATTATTATATTACAGCTGCCATCACCACTGTAATTTGAGTAGGAAAAAATGTAGATCTCGCTGCCTTTAAAAAATCAGTGGCAGTACTCTGCCTTCAGGAGCGAGTTTTTGGATTGTAGTCAGAACAGGACTAACTTCAGTCTAAATTACAGGGAAAAACATACCATACCCCACATCCCTTTGTAATATTTAGTACTTAGAACCTCCAGACTGCTCCTTATCTAATACCTTACTCTTCTGAATTGTCATTCTAAGGCAGCACTCTCCCTTCACACTGTAGAGGATGCCAAGACACCTACCTTGGGTTCTAGATTTCAGTCTGAGGTCTGAATCTTGCAAGAATGTAACTTCTTTAAAAGACTTGGTCTTATCTTTCCTCTCTATAAATAAGTCCATTCTTATATAACTGCCTAATTAGACTAGCGGAGTTTCTATGCACATGAAATCTGATCATCTAACACCAAGTAAAACTACATAAAAAATTCAGTCAGAGCTTCAAAACACCTTAGATAAGAGAAAAATTCAGTATTACAAGGTTTTCACCAGTCTATTACTATGCTAAATATACTGGTATTTTGTCTTTTTTATTAGAAGTAACACAAGTATGCTCAGCTGTTTTGTAAGGATCTCCAAGGTCTTTACATACACTGGATGTCCATCTCCTTAAAACAGTTCTCTTGTAGTAAGATGTACATTCAAGGATATGTAAATTTAGAACAGTCTTAAAACACAGCCCATTTAAGCTTAACGAGTACACAAATACAAAACACAGTATCTGCAAGTATACAGTTATATGAAGAAAAAAATTAAAAAAAAAAGGTGTGACATATACTAAGTTGCTAAATTAATTACCATCCCAGATTTGTTATATTACAGACTCATTTACTTGTAAGACTTAAGAAGTTTCCTGAAGTCTGCACCTTCCATAAGACATACTTGGTGAGGGTGAGATGCTTTCTGTGGGAAGACCTTCTGGAGAAGCTATCTAAAGAGAAGTACGTATGTCTAAACGCTGANAATACCTTACTCTTCTGAATTGTCATTCTAAGGCAGCACTCTCCCTTCACACTGTAGAGGATGCCAAGACACCTACCTTGGGTTCTAGATTTCAGTCTGAGGTCTGAATCTTGCAAGAATGTAACTTCTTTAAAAGACTTGGTCTTATCTTTCCTCTCTATAAATAAGTCCATTCTTATATAACTGCCTAATTAGACTAGCGGAGTTTCTATGCACATGAAATCTGATCATCTAACACCAAGTAAAACTACATAAAAAATTCAGTCAGAGCTTCAAAACACCTTAGATAAGAGAAAAATTCAGTATTACAAGGTTTTCACCAGTCTATTACTATGCTAAATATACTGGTATTTTGTCTTTTTTATTAGAAGTAACACAAGTATGCTCAGCTGTTTTGTAAGGATCTCCAAGGTCTTTACATACACTGGATGTCCATCTCCTTAAAACAGTTCTCTTGTAGTAAGATGTACATTCAAGGATATGTAAATTTAGAACAGTCTTAAAACACAGCCCATTTAAGCTTAACGAGTACACAAATACAAAACACAGTATCTGCAAGTATACAGTTATATGAAGAAAAAAATTAAAAAAAAAAGGTGTGACATATACTAAGTTGCTAAATTAATTACCATCCCAGATTTGTTATATTACAGACTCATTTACTTGTAAGACTTAAGAAGTTTCCTGAAGTCTGCACCTTCCATAAGACATACTTGGTGAGGGTGAGATGCTTTCTGTGGGAAGACCTTCTGGAGAAGCTATCTAAAGAGAAGTACGTATGTCTAAACGCTGAAGCATAGTGCTGTTGCCGGGGGGGGGTGGCCAACCCAACCAACCAAAAAGCTGAGACAGGCTTAACAGCATGTTGGTTGGAGAGGGAAGTCCCAAATGGGAAGACTGGAGTACAGAGGGAGTGCACAGGACATTACTGCATTAAATTGTGGAAGGAAGTAAACAACTTTACAGTTCAGAATGAGCATGTATTCTTGTTTTCTGTTAAAGAAGTAAACAGACCAAGCAAAACTCTCTCTTCCCAAGTAATTTGCCAGCAGTGGAATTATGTTGGCCAACACAAGAATGCAAGAATAAATTCGACATTTTATCCAGAAATGTAAAGCTAAAGACGTATCAGTGATAGACCTGTACAACCTTTGTGCTGAGTAGCTCTTGGAAAAATCTTAAACATGACTGCTTACCTACAAAATTAAATTAAGAACACCTGTAAATTTTAGGGTTAATTCAAGTAGGTGTGATACAACTTTAAATATGTATTATCCACACTTCAATATAATAGCTGTATTTAGAGATCTCTGTTATCTCCAGGAATTGCAAAATCAACTTTTCTTGCTCCCAACTTTGCAAAGCATAACTGTGATGCAGCAACCCTGACCAGTAGGAAAAAAAAAAATAATATAAAAATTGAAGGTAAACCCTTAGGAGTTATATAGAGATGAACTCATTCCAAAGGGTGAAATCAGTTATAGATATACCAGCATCTGTTGATACTTCATAGAATCACAGAATGGCTTAGGTTGGAAGGGACCTTAAAGATCATCTAGTTCCA
>VYXH01010525.1:278848-289496 GCA_013397275.1 Burhinus bistriatus
ACCCCCCCGCCCCCTCAAAAAAAAAAAAAAAAAAAAAAAAGCCACACTTGCATGCAAAAGCAAGTGGGGCAGCACTTTGTACCCTGTTAAGACATACTCCTCCTAGCCTGGACAATTTCTTCCTGATGAGGGGAAAGAATAGGAGCTCTTAAATCCTCTTTAGATAGCTCTAGAAGATCCAGTGACCCTCAGGCACCTGTTACAAAGCTCAGAGACCACCCCGTAAGTAACCAACAGCTGCAAAGTGCAAACATAAAACAAAGTAAATAAAAAAAGCCAAACCAACCAACCAAAAAAGCACAAAGAAAAACGAAACACCCGCACCCAGAACCGCAGCACACCGGCCCCAGCCCAACACTTCCCCCTCAGCCCCAGGCGGAGGCGGGACCTCTGCCACTGCGCCGTGCCGATTGGCTGAAGCCTGCAGTCACGCTCCCGCCAATCAACCTTAAGCCCCATCCTCCACCAAAGAGGCTTTTCGGTGCCCCGTGGTGCTACAGCGCATGCGCCTGGGGCGGCAGCGTGCGGGGGCCGGGGTTTGCGCCGCCATTTTGTCGGCGCGGGATAAGCGGCGGCGGAGGTCGGTCGATGGGTGAGTGGTTGTCGGGTTCGGCGTCGGCGTGCTGTAAAGTCATCGCGCTCTGGCGGGTATGTGTCTCAGACGTCTCTTTCGCGCTTGTAAGCAGTAAGGAAGCTGCTGTTGTTGCTGAAGAGTGGTGGCAGCGTCTGCCCGGCGGTCCGCGCGTTGTGGGGTCGAGCCTGGCCCTGTGCTCTGCTCCTCCCAGGCGAGCGCGGCCTGGGGTGTCAAACAGCCACGGTCTGAGCTGCTGCTTTGGAGAGCAGCGCAGGTACATTAAGCTGTCGCTTGTGCACTGCATTTGGTTGCATTTAAAAACCCATTTATTATGCTGTAAGTTTGTTTGTATGGTAGTAGTGCATGATAAGAGTATAGATTTCGATGGCTGAAGCATTGCAAACAAATGTGTGACCACTGTTGTTTAGAAAGTATGTGGTAGATCATCTGTATAGTGTTTTTCTGACCAGTGTGTTCTTTGAGCTGCAGTGAAGAAAGAATGTTCTTACCATGGTTTTAGGAAAGTGGATTCCGTTTTGTAATTTTGTCCTGTGAAATCTTAACACTGTAGTTAAACTGGATATGAGGAACTCTTCTAGGGTGTGTTTGTTGGGCGGGAGGAGGATTTAGGGAAGTAATACAAGAACTTAGTTTATGTATATTTTTCTAATGATTTTTCTATCATCTTTCCTTGTAGAGAGATGCAGAGTTGATAATAAAAGGGCTGAGGTTTCTCAAGGTTGTTCTGAATGAATAAGTTCTAACTGGTATATAGGTGAGTAAAAAGCAAAAGGTAATTTTGTAGAAACGTGACTGTGTTGGTGTGATGCTGTTATTTGGGCAGTAACAATGGGCAAACATGTTGATGCACAAATTGTTTTCATTTGTTACATGTTTCTGCAACTAGGGGTTTGTTTCAATAAAAAAAGTGCCCAAAACATCAGTGGTGCACCTTCAAAAGTTTGATTCTCTGTAATGATCAGGTGTTTCTTCTAGGCAGACAGAACCTTTTCCTGAAGGCTGTTTTCTTTCATTAAAAAATGCCAGAATTTAGCTTTCTGTTTTATTACAGGGAAAAGTGGAAAGCAGGGGGGCTTGTTTAAGAAGGGATTTGTCAGATCTGGTTTTGGTACTGCTTTTACTGGGAGGGTTTTTTTGGGTGGCTGCTGGTTTTGGGGGGTTTTTTTTGTTTGTTTGTTTGTTTTTGGCAAGTCATATATCCTTCCTCCTCTTGCCCAAGATGTTCTGGTAAGCTTTACAGTAGCATTGCTCATTTATTTATTAGTTTTTATTTTTTGTGGAACTAGAGTGATAGTGATCAGTATTTACTATGAAGGCAGATTGTATGATCACTAGCTACTTCGTGTATACTTGTGATAAAAACTGTTGTGGCAGTTCTGTTGAAGATTTTTTTGCAGGCTGAGGAAGAACTTGCTCTAATAACTTGTTGTTGAAACTGAAAGTTTCACTTTCAGCTTCACATAAAAATTCATAAATCAAGCATATGCTTTGTCCAGTCTATCCTTGTGTGTTTATCCATTGTCTTTATATTTGACAGACGTTGTCTACCCTGAATTAACGTTGTTAGAACAGCAGTTTATTTCATAGAATTGCTTGGTTAAATTATGGGCAAGCACAGTCTCTTTAAACAATGTGAAATGACAGATCCATTGACAAATTTGAATGGAACTGGAAGCTGATCTTGAAGACCAGATTATAGGTGAAGGTCAGAGAAGTATCTTAAGGGTTTGAGGATACTTAAAATGTCAGAAACAAAGTGTTGAGACAGTATGAAACACAGCTGGCACAGCTGTTAGTTGATGGGCAGTGCAGAAATGTTGGACGTAGGTAATGTGTTCTGTATGTCCTTGCAATTACGAAAACTTAAAAGTAGGCTGCAGTTATACCTGGTAGTGTATAGACAGCCAGATTAAGTGAACAATAAAGCACAGATCTATAAGATGTCATTGGATTTGAAGGAGTGGTTTACACAAAAGAAGCAGGGTGAGTAGGGGAAGTGTCCTTGGTTGTTCACATATTAAAAAGAGAGACAGACTGGAAATACTTTTGCAGGTAAACTCTCCTTGTAACTGCAAGTTCTGTGCAATGAAACACTGAATTGGATCTGCTTTGGAGAGATTTACTGGATTCACTAGTTAAACTTACTGGATGTGAGTAACGTTTATGAGATGAGCAGAGATTGTCTAAATGACATGAATTGTGTTCTCTTTTTTTTTTTTCTTTCAGCAGAAATACTTTTCTAAGAAACACAGTTATCTTTCTGGTTGTCTGTCCTGTTCCGCATCCCTGCATGTCCGTGTCATGTCATGGTTCATCACCCCCCCTCCCCGTTTTCTGATACAATCTTTAATTCTCTGTGTTATTCGGGGAACAGCTTTCTGATTGAATTATTCTCAAGTGTTACAATTAGTCTAGCCACAAGAGCAAGTCCAGAGGTACTTTTTTTCAGATGTTATCTGAACATGTCTTTACAAAGAAAATTGTGTCAAGTATATCCCAGTTGCATAAAACATGACATTGTTAAATGTGTAGTATACCTTTTAACCAGAAGTGTGATATATGCTATTAAAGCATTTGGAAAATAAATTTCATGAAAGGAATTAGTTGACAAAGAAAAAGCATGGGAAATTATCAGGCTGATCTTAACTCCTTTTCTTTGCAGACAGAATGGAATCTCTGACTCCCTCAGTGGATATGAATCTGAAGATAACTGGTATAGAATGCCATCCCGAATGCTTGGTTATAGTGTTCCAGGGTCAGTACAAGGCAGGATGTGAGCTTGACTATTACATACTACAAAATGAAATACAACGTGTATTCAAAGTAAAAGGTGATGTTTATGTTGGTGGATCTTGTTTGGTGGAAGACACGGAAGGAAAATGGCATAGAGGAAGAGTTCTGGAAAAGAGAGAGAATATCTGTAAGGCTTTTCTTATAGACACTGGGCAAGTGCTAGTTGTTGAGGAAACACATCTTGCTTCTGCTTGTGATGAATTGTTTCAGCTGCCTCCAAAGGTGGTTTTGTGCATTTTTGCAAGCATACTTCCTCTTGGAGAAAAATGGGGTCCAAAAGCCATTAACTATTTTTCATCTCTGGTAGGATTACAGATTACAGGTCATGTGAAAGCCGTTATGCCATACCAGCTGTTTATTGTAGAAGTACCAAAGATCATTAGTGATGTTCTTGAACTGAAGTTAGGAAAATTTATTGATGGAGATTCATTTTGTCTTATTGTAGAAACATTAAGAGTGTTTCCCCAAGAAATGGTTTGTAAGAGAGTGCCACAGTTGTTGCAACAGAAGTATCCAGTCAAGGAATTGCTTACTTTCAGTAATTCTCAGCACCCAACAGATTTTTGGCCAGTTCCAGATGATCTCTTTCCACGTCTACCTGTTGGCAGTAAAGAAAATGTAAAAATAACAGTTGCCATAAGCCCAAGTAAATTTTACTGTCAGATACAGAAATGCCAGAAAGAGCTGGAAGATTTGACAGGAGCTATGCATTTGTACTATGAAGCTATCAGTACAGAAAATAATAAATCTTTTGATAGTTTAGGGCTACTCTGTGCTGCCAAAAGGCAAAATGGACAGTGGCATAGAGGAGTGATAAAACAGCTGCTCTCTGACCATGTGGAAGTCTGGTTTATGGATTTTGGCAATATTGAAGCTGTGCCATCTAGTTGTGTTCAGAAACTTAGAGCTGAGTTCATGGCATTACCGATGATTTCATTTCCATGTGCGCTCTCTTGTTTTGGTAGTCAGGATGAAGCAGTAATGACAAATCAGCTGAAAGAACTGATACGAGCCTTGATAGGACAAACTTCTGTGTATGTCCATGTTGATTTATTCAGTGACGTTAAACGCTTGTATTACATTACGCTGCAAAATCAAAATCTTGGAATTAATGCTAAGCATCCAGAAAACCTGAATGAGGCAGCTGCATCATGTGTCTCGCTTCTACAAAGAAAAATCACAAGTATTGCTGTAAACTACAAACCATGTGATGAGAGATACAATTCATTTAAGAATTGTACAGGAAATAAACATACAAAAAGCTGCTTACCTGAATGGAATGTTTCTTTGTCAAGCCACTGCAAAAGGGTAGAAATGCAAATGAATTCTTTCCATACTGCTTTTGTGGTATATGTCATAAATCCGTCTGACTTCTGGATTCAAACATGTGAATATCAGAATGAATTTCAAGCCTTGATGAAAAATATTGCAGATGCATATGACCAATGTGGAGCTGATGAAATGGTCCTTAAAAACCCAGAACGTGGATTGCTCTGCTGTGCCCGGTATAGCAAAGACATGCGTTATTATCGGGGTGTTATCATTGATGTGTTTAATGTAAATATTACTGTTTATTTTTTGGACTTTGGAAATACAGATACAATACCCTGTTACGATGTCAAAACATTGCTTCCTGAGTTTTCTGATTTACCAGCTTTAGCTATGTGTTGTGCACTTGCTTATACGTTTCCTGTTGATGATGTGTGGGTTAAAAAGGAAACTGATTTCTTCAAACACATTGTGTTCAACAGACTACTCCTGCTTCAAGTCATTGGAAAGCAAAACAGCAAGTATATTGTTAATGCACAGTATAAGAATGGTTTGGAGCAAGGAAATGTTGCCATAAGTATGGTTCAAGCTGGATATGCTGAATACTGGGAAAAGACACGAGATTCTGTTCTAAATTCAACAAAAAAGAGTCAAGACCTGAATTGCCACAAATTTAAAAAAAAAAAAGTAAATGCACAGAGCATCTGTAATATTCGTAAAAATAAGGTATCTGGAAATAGAGAGATATTTCAGAAGGAAAAATTAAGTGTGCCTTCAGTGCTGAGAGAATCTGTTGTGCTGTCCTGTTTTGGAAAAGGTGCTGTCTCTAAAAGACGTAAATCGGTACATGAGAAAAAACTGTTTTATAAAGAGTTTGTGTTTAAGCCAGGAGCTGTTTTTGAAGTAGTGTGTTCTTACATTGTTTCCCCAGCAGATTTTTCGTGTCAGTTGCAAAGTAAACTGCCAGAGCTAAATAACTTAATGGAACAAATTCAGACTTACTATAAAGAGCATACTAGTCCTTACAAAACTGGACAGGTTGCCTGTGTTGTTAAATGTCCCAAAGATGGGAAGTGGTACAGAGCAACTGTTTTGCAGCAAGTATCCAGAAGTGAAGTTGATGTGGTTTTTGTAGACTACGGTTATCGGGAAAGAGTTTTACTTAGAGATCTTCAAGCTGTTCTTCCAGATTTCCTAACTCTGGAAAGTCAAGCATTTCGATGTGGACTTAAAAATGTACCCTTACAGTTTGACTCACTTAACTGGTCTGAAGAAGCGCGTAGACACTTTGAAGACTTCATTTCTGCTTCTAGAGGACCGCTGACTTGCATCATTTATGCTCTTACTCTTGTAAGCCCCAACTGTTTATGCAATATAGTTGACTTACAGACTCCATTTATTAGTGCAGAGGAATTCCTCAGAGAACGTGGTCTCACCCAGTCTGAATATATTGGTCTGAGAAACCTTGCATCTTTGGGTTCTCTGTACAGTTTTTGCTACTCATCCTTTAATATAAAAATTGGAAGTGAGGAGGAGGTTTATATAACTCACATACATAGTCCTTCAAAATTCTATTGTCAGCTTAATCGAAACACTGAAACTATAGAGGCATTGATGAAGAAAGTTAATGTCATAAGTAAAATGTCAAATAATGCAAAATTTGATACCAGCAATACGCGTTTATGTATAGCCAGATATTTTGAAGATGGCCTCTTTTATAGAGCTTTGGCTTTTCCTGTGGAATCGACATCCTATTTATGTGCTGACTTTGTGGATTTTGGAAATAAGAATATGGTAGAGAGAGACCAGTTGATGCCTATTCCAGACTTTGCCACTGACCTAATATTCACTCCCATGCAAGCTATTAAATGCTGTCTGTCAGATCTTAGGGAGACAAAAATTCCAGCAAGAGTTACTAGATGGTTTGAGGAAACATTCCTTGGTAAACTGCTGAAGGCTGTAATTGTATCCAGAGAATCAGATGGACAGATTGTTGTGGAGTTATATGATGGACAGCTCAAAGTAAGTCAGAAAATTAAAGAAAAAATATGGGAAGAATCGGCACTGAAAAATTATACGGAGCAATTTGTTGGAAGTAATGGAGGAATGATATGTCACATGGAAGATGACAAAGAAATTAATAAAGTAACTGTTAAAAATCCTGGAAGAATTAAATTGAAAATTAAAGTGAAATGCCAAGTATATGATAAGTATTATCAGAGGGATATTGGACAGAATTTTGGAGATGAAGAGCAAACTGCATGTAGCCCACAAAAGTTGTGTAGTGGGTCCTCAAAACTGCTAACTTTACAGGACAGTCAAGAACCAGGTTTTAGAAATACTGTCAGTGCTGTTCTGGAGCGCAGAGAGGAACCTCTGGTTGGAGGGCCTGCCTCTCATTCACTCTGTCAACCTGCTTTAAATTCAAAGGAAATAACTGTAAATGGTCTCTCTGAATCTCATAATGAAAGACTAAATTATACAGGTCAGCAGGAAAGGAGTAATGAAAATATACCTAAATTAATCAGTCTTCCTAAACGTGATATTCAGGTGAATTCTGAAGTAGCAGGGTATATTTCTCATATGAATAGTCCATCAAGTTTCTATGTTCAGCTTGTAGAGGATGAAGAATTAGTAATACAACTAGCAGAAGAATTAAATGAAAGCGTGGTGAATATAGGTCATGAAAATTGCTTAGATGAGCTCACGGTAGGGGCTGTCATTGTAGCAGAGCATGACACTGATTGTTTTTACTATAGAGCAGTTATTAAAACTCTGAAATTGGGAAACTCCTTTGAGGTAGAGTTCATTGACTATGGTAATGCAGCAGTTGTAAGCCCTTCAAAAATCTGCAGGATTCAGAAAAAGTTCTTAACTTTGCCGAGGCTCAGTGTTCATTGTTTCCTTAGCAGAGTAAAAAGTGTTCCTGATGAAAGCTGGACTAATAAAAGTACTTCCTATTTTGTAAGCAAAACAAATAACAAGCAAGTCACTTGCAAGTTCTTACAGCAACATGGAGAGCGATGGGAAGTAGATGTAATTTGTGATGGAAAGTCTATGTCTAATGACCTGCAGAAAAAAGACAGGACAATGTGGCGAAACACAGCAATGCATAATTGGGAAAAGAGGACAAAACAAATTCTGGTTACAAATGGTAATCCTCAAGATAGAAAGTCTAGGAATGGTTTAGGTGGTCAAAGTAAAACTGAGACTATTAGGATGAAAAATAAGTCCAAAGCACCATTAAATGTCCTTCAAGATCTACATTCTGGACAGGTAGAAGAAGCAAAAGTAATTCATATTTCAGAATGTGGAGAATTTCATGTACAGTTACTTAGAAATTTGCGAATATTACATGAGGTAAATGTCATGCTTCTCAAAGAAGCACAAAGAAGTGATTTGCTTAGTGTGGATGACATTGAAGAAGGATTGGAATGCATGACAAAATCTGAAAGGAGCTGGAAATGGTATCGATCAAAAGTAATAAAGAAATTTGTCAGGGAGAAGTTAATGCTGGTTTTCTTCATGGATTATGGCACGTGTGAGATGGTGTCATTAAATAATGCGAAGATGCTCAGTGACGAGATCAAAAGTATTCCTAAACAAGCTGTGTTTTGTAAATGGGTTTTGTTTAAAAAACTGAAGAAAATTCATTTTGTCCATGTAGTAAATGCAATCCTGGATCGTGAAGTAAGGATCTTGTTTTTGAGATATTTGGAATCCTGTCATGTTTGGGAAGTAGATATTTTAATAGGGGAAATTCTGCTTCAGCAGTATTTGAACCAGCTCTTAAGTCATTGTCAGGCTATTGTTGGACCAGAAAAATGCAGTAATACCGACTGCAAGGAGTTTGATATGTCATTTAAGACTAATTCAGACACATGGATGCTGCTGCAGAGTGGCAGAAGGTATCCTGGATTTGCAACTGCAGTTACTGATCCTTCAAACTTCTGCATCCAGTTTGAAGTCTTATTTGATTGCATGAAAAACTTGTCTTTGCTGCTCTCTGACCTTCCTGACAGCTTGCCAGCTTTGCCAAAAGAACTTGTTGCACCTGGTACGAGCTGCTTGATCAAGTTTGGACTGGAAGCACAGTGGAACAGGGCAGAAGTTAGTGAAGTAACAAGTCAGTCTGTTGTTCTTACATTTATTGATTATGGCTTTCTGAAGAGCATCCCTTACTCTGATATCCATAAACTTAAAGTTATTCCAGAAAGTGTGTCTTATTTACCACGCTTGTCACACTCTTGCTCTTTACATGATATAGTTCCTGCCAAGGGGGAATACTGGAGTGATGAAGCTAAACTTGTGTTTCAGAAGCTTCTTAGTAAACCGGGTCTGATATTTCATTTCAAACACTATGGCTCTGAAATGAAATTAGAGGTGGATGTTCTGTATGAGGAGAACAATCTAGCTCACGCCTTAATTGCTGCTGGTCATGCAGTCTACTCTAGAAGTGGGTGCTGCCTCATTCCAGCTGGGAGAATTAAATCAGAAAAAACAGATTTGCAGCTTAAGTGTCCAAATTCTAGCTACTGTGCTTCCCTTTGTGAACCAGATTATCGTGAAATCTCTTATTTTGTGGAGAGAAATAAAACAAAAACGTGAAACAGAAAAGTATCCAAAGCATAGGACTACCTGTGATAAAGTTTCAGATGAGGAAGTCTGGTAAAGTGGGTGCTGGAATATCATTAGTAAAGGATCTGAGTTCATGTAACACTGAAAGAAAAGAAAACTGCAAAAGGTGGACAATACTGTGAAGAAGTTGGTTTTTTTTCAGCAATTGTGATGATAAGAAAAGTAATATTGAATTAATACAGTGTAAATGTGCTACCAGAAGTGCTGGTTGAGACTTGTGATTCTGATGTTCCACAGTCTAGAAAGACGGTGTGAAGATACTATCAAAAGAATTATTTGAATAAGTAGACTGAAGTTAGGAAAGTACTTCTTCAGTGCATTAAAAAAAAATACAGGTACTGCTCTTGGTATAGTTGTTTTGTTTTTTTTTTTGCCTTCAAGATCTGTTCTTATATTTATTTAGACAATCATGTTTTTGGCAAACCTTTCTGTGAGAATGCTTCTACAATTTATGTGTGTATATATATACAACTGTATTTGCAGTAACATCTGGTTTACAGTGGAGTTGTCTCCTTGTTTTGGATGCTCAGAAAACAAAAGATGCCAAGCATATTCTTCACTTTCTTTCCAATTCCAAATTTCCTGTGTGATTATCTTCTCTCTTGTTAGGAGAAAGTTTACTAACAGTAAGCCAAAAGCTCGGATGCCCATTTATGGGAGAGACACCCATTAAGTTGTTTTCAGTAAGTTCTTGGTGTAAAGATGCCATTGACCTGTCTCAAGGTTCTCTTGGTATTTGAGTTGCATCAGAATTGGAGTCGTTCTCTCTGCTAAGTTCCCCTGATCTTTCCTCCATCCTCCCCACCCGTCAAAATGGAGAGAGGAAGTTTTCTCCATATGCTTAGTGTGTTTGTATCTTGAAGGGAAACGTTCAGAGCCTTTTCCTTTTTTCTGCTTTGTAGGAGGAGGAAATTTCAGGAGAACTGAAAAGTGATGATATGCTGTATATTCAGTAACCGTTCTGAAATTATAAGAATTTGTAACGTGTTTCTCTGATTTTTTATTTTAATTTTTTCCACCTCATCCTTCCTCAGTTGTTTGGACAAAGATAAAGCATAAAGAGGCCTGAAGTGTGAGGGGGTTTCTTTGTATGACCTGTGATTGTTTGAATTTAAATGAAAATGAATTTAAATTTAAATGAAAAAAGGAATGTATCCCTAATGATAGGCAATATATTTAATAAATCTGTATATGCACATAAGATCTAAGAACACTCCCTTCCTTCCCCGCCCCCAGACCCCAGATATGATGTATTTAATTCCTGTGAAAACTTGAAAGCTTTATCTGGAAAACAGAACTTCTTTTTTTTTTTTTTTTTTTTTTTTAGAGGAAAAGTGGGTTCTGGAAATTTAA
>VYXH01010525.1:289516-303317 GCA_013397275.1 Burhinus bistriatus
TTTTTTTTTTTTTTGAAGTAGAAAGGTGCGTTCAGGAAATTCAAATAAATAAGAGATAGGACAATGCTAGCTGATCTTTACAAAGTTAACTGTGCTGGTTAATTATTCAAAAAAACATGCAAATACTTTCAGCATACAAGTGAAAGATGCCCATTAGTAACAAATCAGAAAATGCATATAATAAAATTTCTTAAGTAAATATTAACTAAAGTATAAGAGGTATTACGTTAATTTAGTGATTAAATAGAGGGGGTTTTTTGTAACCATTTGTGATTGTTAACTTTTTATTTTGCACCATTTTATTATATTATTGAGGAATTTGAAGTTTTTCCTAGTTAAAATTATAAGCTTACCTGGCATGTTCTTTGTCGATAGTTTGACATACTGCTTGCTCTTATGATAAAATGCAGTGGTTGTATTGTGCAACATTACTCATGTTGAGTGGTAACTTTACATTTACTTCATTGGGCTACGTTCGTTGTAGTACCAAGTACTGCTATATTTCATGTAGAGGCACTGACACTTAAGGGTTAATTAACTCTGACTTCTGGCTGTCATTCAGTCGAACAGCAGGTGCTTGGGTGTCCTTTCTTTTTAAAGATCATCTGGCTACCCAAAGTGCCAGTCCTGTTGGTATAGTATTAATACACAACTTGCATATTTTTAATTTAGATTTTTTTTTTGTTAATGTAAAATATATTGTGCTTTGACTTGTGTGTAGTTGTAGAACACTGCTTACCTAATGTTGCAAAATGGAGCCTAGAAATGATGGATGACTAAGAAAAACAGCCGTGTGTGTACCATTTTTATGTTCTGCAAATTGCAATGTTAGATTTATTTGCAAGAATGTGTATTTTATTTTGAACTCAATGCAGCTTGTGACAGTAATTCCTTTTCTGAAGGTCTGATACCCAAAGTGCTTAAGGTAAAAACTAGATAATTGAAAGTATTTTCAGGATTACGCTGCACCTGTAAATATAGAGAAAGTATTTTGTTGCCATTGTTGATATGGATTTTCAGAAGTGCATTATAAGGTTATGTTATGATTGTTAGATGAAGTGGCTGGGATGTCTAGCTATGGATTTCATTCCCAGTCTTCTTTCTTTGGTGCATACTTCCCCTGACCTCAGCTGTAAGAGCATTTTTCTTGTAAGTAGGAGAGGCTATACTTGTAATCTAGTTGAAAGAAATTGTCATTTATTTAGGATTTAGAAGTTTAGGTGTGTTTTCCTACTTGTTTTGGGGCAAGCATAATTCTGAGCAAAAACACTACTTTGATTTGGTAAAATTTAATTGGAAACTAGTGTTGATAACTTGGTTGTATTTCCTAAATGTATTTATGTGTTTGTTTATACTGTGTCATTGATTACTTTGATTAATTTTTTTTTTTATACATGAAAGTGATAGAGAACTGGTTGCATTTGTCTGAAATGAAAAATGTTCCTGTGTATATGGACTGATGTATTCAGTATTCTGCCTTTTTGTCATGAATAATAAAATGCTTATCTTCTGTGTAAGTCATTCTTAAAAATGTTGGATGTCATCTGTCTAGGTACAGATGTCTTCTATCAGGACTTCTGTAAGGCCTTTTGACACAGTCCCCCACAGCATCCTCTCTAAATTGGAGAGATGGATTTGACGGGTGAACTGTTCGGTGGATGAGGACTTGATTGCATGGTCGCATCCAGAGGGTAGTGATCAACGACTCAGTGTCCACATGGAGATCAGTGACAGTGATGTCCCTCAGAGGTCCGTATTAGGACCAGTACTGTTTAATATCTTCATCAGTGACATGAATAGTGGGATTGAGTGCGCCCTCAGCAAGTTTGACGATGACACCAAGCTGAGTGGTGCAGTTGACATGCCTGAGGAAAGGGATGCCATCCAGAGGGACCTGGACAGGCTTGAGAAGTGGGCCCGTGTCAAACTCATGAGGTTCAACAAGACCAAGTGCGAGGTCCTGCACCTGGGTCAGGGNATAAAGAAAAAATCTTTTACAGTGAGAGTGGTGAAACAGTGGAATAGGTTGCCCACAGTGGTGGTGGATGCGCTGTCCCTGGAAACGTTCAAGGTTGGGTTGGATGGGGCTCTGAGCAACCTGATCTAGTTGAAGATGTCCCTGCTCATTGCAGGGGGATTGGACTAGTTGACCTTTAAAGGTCCTTTCCAACCCATTCTATGTTTCCAACCCACTGTTCTATGATTCTGAGTATTTTGAAGCTTTCTGAGACCTTTTTGGTCAGTGAATGCTTTGGAAAAAATCTGAAGGTGCGTCAGTATGTTCTTTGTGGGGTGGTGCCAAGGAACAATCCTTGCTGTCTACGTCAGCAGCTGTGGAGTGGATTATATCTACTTGCACTGAGTCAAGGTTTGCTTTTGAATGCTGTAAAAATGGCACAGACGTTCTGCCTGCTCACTTGTACAGCTCTCTAGATGAGATGCAGGCCATGCTTAGCCTTCATCTGCTTTGTGCTGGTCAGATGTACTCTCACTGGCATACTCTATAAAGGCAGCCAGGTCTTATATGCCAGATAGGCACACTGATATAATACCGTTACTTAAATTTTTTTTAGATTTGCATGCAGTTACTTTGAGAAACAGTTTGCATTATTTACTTTTAAAGATGTGCATTGCTGAACATTTAAACTGTATTAAAAAGATTATTTAGATGTTTTTCTAATGTTTTGCCATTTTATAATGTTCCATAAAGCTTACCGGACGTTGGGGGGGGGGTGAGGGGAGCAGGAGGTGTGTGTAATTTTTTTTCTATTTTGTTTTCCCAAGGGAGCTTTTAGATAGTATAACTGTACAGTTACACTTAGTTGCAGTAACTTACTATGCAGCATTACTCCCTAGAGGAAGAGTACCTCTTGCTGATTTTGCTGATCCTTTCTGGCTGGTTCAGGAGTAACCCTATACTATGTCCAGAGGGAAAATGTGTTCAGACCTCAGCCAGCAGAAATAGTGGGCCTGAAAGAGGAGGTTTGAGATCATCAAGGATTCATGTAGGAAGAGAGGCAAAGAATGAAAAGGCTTCATTGGAGATATGGGATGGGTGCTTCAGGAATTTTGAAACAGCTGACTAGTTATTGAATGTTTTTTTGGGCCAGGAAGCATGAAGTTTTGACTTTCAGGCAGAAGTTTAGGTTTCAGCGCTAACGTAGTGTGTGAAGATATGTGTGCCTTTGTTGTGCTTTGTTAGCTGCAAGCTGAAGTCTGGAGGTAAGCTTCACCACTGTACATAAACAACTGCACTTCTACAGTGGGAATGGGGCTTGAACAAGGTAGATCAACCGTATTCTTTTTTTTCTCCCCCTCTTTTTTTCCCCTGAACCTGCCTTTTTGTTGCCCCTATGCTGCCTTGTCTTTGCCCACACTCCTCCCAAATGAAAAACGCATACCGAATGACTTTTTTCCGACATCCCTACCTAGATTTGGTATTTCTGACAGTGTTACCTAAGCAGTCTGGGCCGTATATGGTATTACTGTAAAGTTACCTAGATGTCACCAGCCTTGTACCCCAAGACTGCCTTCTGATTATTTGGTTCATGCTGCTTACATTTCATTTACTTTGTATGTGTTCCAGAGCAAATTATCTGACTTGGTCTTTATATTCTGCCTAACTCTAATTAAGTGCAACCAGCTGCTTATATGCAGTTTCCAGTATAGAACAACAGAATAATCTGTTTTGTGCTTGCGTGGTATCTTCACCCCTGAATAGTTTTCACCACCCTCCTAGTTCCCATCAAAAGGCCTTAGCTAATTAAGAGGCTTAGTGCTCCAGCAGGACCTTTTGCTTATACCTGGTGATCAAGCTGATACTCTTATCCCCGATGGTGGAGAGAAGAGGCTGGGGGAGGAGCAAATTGGTTCTGTGGATTAATACCTAGTTATGTAGCTGATGTTATTGACAGGAATTTTGTTTTGATGACAGCAAGACCCATTTCGAGAATTGAGATCTGCTGCGCAGAGACAGGATCCACTTGACAAAGCGAGGAGCGAGCATCTGTGCCAACAAGCTGGCCGATCTGGTGAGGAAAGCTGTAAACCAGGAAAAATGATGGTAGGGAGTGTGACTCACAGTTAAGTGAGGAAATGATGGATGAGGTAGAAAGAAAAGGGTGCAGTGTGATGGGAACAAAAGAGATCTCAGGAATGCTGAAACAGTAGAAGGGAGGCTGCATCAAATACGTGTATACAAATGCATGCAGCCTAGGATATAAGCAGGAGGAACTAGAGCTGCTGGAGTTCAGATTTGCAAGGAACGTCAAAGCCTACAAGAGAGCTCAACCCATACAAGTCCATAGGACCTGACACACTAAATCCAAAGGTGCTCAGAGAATTAGCTGATATCCTTTCATAGAGATTAGGGGAGATTCCGTATGTTTGGAAGAAAACAAATGTTGCACCCATCTTCAAAAGGCCTGAAGGACAGTCAGGAAACTACAGGTTTAGTCAGTCCCACTTTGGTACCTGGGAAAAGCATGGAGCAAGTCTTCTTGGAACACACTTCTGGACACATGAAGGAGAACCTGGTAGAGTAGGGTCAATGGTTGGACTGGATGATCTTAAAGGTCTTTTCCAACCTAAATGATTCTATGATTCTGTGAACTAGGTGACTGGTAATAGTTGGCACAGATTTACCAAGGGCAAATCAGGCTTGACCAACCTGAGAGGAGAACAGTGGACATAATATACTTTGTCTTCTGCAAGACTTTCAATGATATTCTTGTATCTGGGGTGGGATGTTACTCTCCAGATGGGTCAAGAACCAGATGGGTAAAAAGCTGTTTTGATAGTTGGGTTTGGAGTATAGTGGTTAATGGGATATGCTCTATGTGGAGGTTGTTAACAAGTGGAGTACTGCAGGGATCTATGCTGGGTCCTGTCCTGTTAAACTTCTTTATCAGTGACTTGGAGGAGGCAATAGAGTACTTGTTCACCATGTTTGCACAACTACCTGATACACCTTGAAGGCCACAGGCTGCAATCTGGAGGGAGAGGCTGAAGGAATGGATCAGCAGAGACACAACAAAATGTAATGGTGACAAATGGCCATAAATTAAAGTGAGAGGTTTAGACTGGAAACCAAAAACGTTCTCAGAGTGAGGACAGTCAAGCACTTCAGAAAGTTGTCCAGAGAGATTGTGCAGTCTCCATCCTTTGTAGTTTTTAACACCCAGCTGGATAGAGTTCTGACAAACCTGGTCTGACTGCATAGCTGACCCTGCTCAGAGCAGGAGGTTGACTAAGTGAACTCTAGAGGTCCCTTTTCACTTGAATTATCCTGTTAACTGCTGCAGCTACTTTTCATACCGTACTAGCTTCCGAAGCCTTGCTTCTGGAATGAAGCACATGAAAGTCCCTAAGTCTTACTTTAACACATGGTTAGCCAGTTTCATTCAAGCCATCTCCGCTACCAGTTCAAGTATAAATGGCAAATGAGTGAAGACTACGTAGGTATTCTGTCTGGCCTTCTCCAGCCACGACTGGAAGCTTGCACTGAGGAAAGCTGCCTTTGCAAAACAGCTTGTGTTTATGGAAAGAGACTGTTAGGGCAGAGGTGCCCCAATAGGGTGAGGTAGACAGAAAGCCTGTCAGCCTGCCAGGTGGTTTATGTGCCTTTAGATACTTGAGAGAGAGCTCTGGGAATAGAAGCTAAAACTACCTCCTTTTGTCTCATCCCTTGCCCCTCCCTCCCTCTACAAGGTGTTTAAAAGCATCTCCATGCATTCCTTTGCTGTAGGCTTATTGGTGTACGTGGCTCTTTCACCAACTATCTGTAACTGTACAGAGTGCTCATATGTTGGCTAATTGCATAAATCTGAAGGGGTATTTATTATTGAGAATATGTTTACTTACCTACTCATAGTCTCAGACTTGCAGTCTTTCTGTAAGAAATTTCGATTAGAGGAGTGCAAATATCCCTGGTACATAAGGTAATTAGTGAATTTTTAAGACAGCTGCTTATATGGCTCTTACAGAAATGCTTCCCAATAAGTTTGTGGGTCAGTGATCTTAAATGTTTTGCTACCCAAAATGATCCATCACCATTTTATCTGATCTTGCACCCCATGCCATAGGTATTAAAGACCTATGTCAGCTAGGTTTTATAATTTGTACATTGATATAAAATACGAGGTTCAATGGAGACATTGCAGAGTGTATGTGCTTCAGAAATACACGGAGGTGCAAGAAGAGGGGAGGAAAGACCTCGTCCTCGGAAAGTCAAGGAGTTGTTTGTAAGTGGGGGAACAACAGGATCTGCCAGGGCAAAAGTGTCGTGATACCCTTTGAGTACTCTTGGGGGAGCAGGGATTCCCGAAAAGTAACAGCTCTGCTATTGTAAAGAGCTTTACTGGCTGATTTGAGAGTGGGAATAGCAGAGACTGGGAAAGCTGCTCCCGTTACAGATGGGAATGCTTCTTAGCATTCAGCACGTGTGGGGCAGCAGGAAACACTTGACGTGAAAGGAGTTAGTGGTATTAGCTTAACTCCTCTTTGGATTCATCTAGCAGGCGTTCCTGTGGTGGCAGTGCCTCTTAGAGACACGTTGGGATGAGCTCCTGTCCCTTTGCTGCTGCTCTCTGATGAGTCGTGTGAGCTGCACTGACACCTGGTGGCTCTGGGCACGCAGGGATGGCTCTGGCAGGCGTCTGCAGGGTATATAATCCCTCCTTTAAATTTCCTTTAAGTGATGATCTCCCTGCTTTTGTTCTGACAAAAGGTGAAACGTTAGAATTAAAAGGGGGGGGGGGTGTGTGGGGGGTGTCTGATACAAGAAAATGTTTGGTAGCAAATTCCTGATTTCTGTAGATACTTAGATGCTGTATTTGCAGACTGGGTATTCAAAAGTACTTAAAAATGCACATTCCCATTAATGCCCAGTAAATTTCTAATTCTTAATTATTTAAACACATTTGAAAAAAACTCATTTTTTTATTTCTTTCTCTTCAAGAATCAATTATTTCCATAATAATAAACACTGTGAAAACAAAATAATGAAAATATTTATTCAGCTCTGAACTGAGTTTAGGGACAGCTATATTGATTCGTGCAGATTTAATAAGAAAGTTTCTAGGACTACCATGTCTAGATCTGCATAATGAAGGAATTAAAGCTGTGATTGCTGCATAATTTTTAGTGAGCCATAAACATTAGGAATCTGACTGCATGACCCTGAAATATAACTAGACGTAGTTCTGTGAAATTATTTTGCTGCAAATAAAAAGAAATGGAGTGAAAGTGGGGTTTAATTTTTTTTTTGTACTTTAAAGGAATACCAAGGTGTTAAGAGAGAAAACACTATTTGACAGACTTTGATTCTGATTAATTCTTTAGTGTTTAATCACCCTGTTTTCATAGGAGTTAGAACTTAACATGTAATATATGATCAAGCTCTTTAATTATGTTCATTTTCTTTTAAGCCATGGAGCCATTGATCTCCTCTAATCTGACATTCCATATAATGTGGAATTTCATTTACTTTTGCATTAAGCCAGTATTCCCCCTTCTGCCTCCAAGGGTTCAAACCTTCATCTCTCATTTCCCACCTTCAAGCTATAAGCTTGCTACTCACCCCCTTGAAGCCATTTTACTGTACAAAAAGTATTAAAGAGCTATGATATGTCTCTTTCTCTAGCCACAGGAGTCAAGTCTAGGAGCTGGACTATTTCTAGGGCAGAGGGAAACCTACGCTCCAATATTTCCTCAAAGGAATTCTTATGCATTTTTTTTTTTCAAACACTTATTGATGAAACAGCTCTGGCAGCAGACATGAGGACTTTCATGATCCAGTCATGTTCCCTGTGTTTTGCACCCTTTATTTTCCCTAGTTAATCTTGGATCCCTTTCTGCAAAGCAGGACATGTTCAGCAAGAGAGATCACATGACTGATAGCTCTGGGATTAAAGCACAGACCTGAAATAAATTAAAAGTAAGAGAAGAAAAAGAAAAAAAACAACAACTTTGCTCTGAAATAGAGAATTAGCTTTGCATTTTCTTCACTTGGATTGAATGCGCCAGCCTACTTCATAATAGAGTGTATCCTCCTTTTGTGTTTTAAAGGATAAAGCACATTAGAGTATGAGACAAATTAGATTTCTAAATTTATAAAGAGCTAGAAGGCTGTGAATGAGTGGATGGAAGAACTTAACTGCAGCTTAAGTTGGCTAAAGGAGGGTGGCATCTCAGGTGCCTGTACTCAGTATTTCTGCTTGGCTGGTTTAGGTATTTCTTCCTTTGGACTCATGAGTCACTTAGAGCATATCCTGAAACATCTGCCTCTTGCCCTGGCTGTGGAGTCTGCTCTGATAGCCAGACTGAAACTCAGTACACCTTATTTTGTGTTTATTGAGAAGTAACACCTTACCAAAAAGTTTACAGCATTAGATCCAGCAAAGCACTTGGGCAACATATAATTGTTGGGTTTCCTGTCCCAGGCAGAGAAGCCTTTGGGGAATTCCAAGGCTTCCTATAGACTGTATGGGGAAAAGTGTGGCCTCTCTACGTGGGATTTAAGACAATCTACATGTTGTATATGGAAAACTGTGAGGATGAGAATTTATTCTAAATTTTACACCTTTCTAGCGTAATTAGGCACTTGTGTCTGTGCATTCTTTCCCTGAACTACGCGCCTACAAATAGCTCATTCAACACATTGAGCAGTTATTCATAAAACACATGCATCAGTTAAGAAATAATGCTAGTTTTTCATACAATGTGCACTGTGTACATCACATGCTCAGCTATTCGGAGTTCCAAGAACAAGTTGCCTCTAAACCCATAGCCACAACCCAGGGAAAGCACCTACAGACTGTATGGCATTTCAGAAAGAACGGTTTCCCTTCTTCCTGAAGCAGTACAGCAAGGCACTTGGGATTCCTTGTGCCAAAGAAAAGAGGATATGAATTTGTAGTCTAGCTGCTAGGGTACAGAGCTAGAGGAATTAAGGTATGCGCTCTGTCGCCTATTCACTGTTTTGTCCATAGTAGAACAGTTTCAAGAGGAGGGAATGAAAAGGTTCCTTATGCTGTTACAGCTTGGTGATGGAAGGTACATTTTGGGACGCTCTCAAGCTGAAAACATCTCTCGTTTTCTAGGTGAATGATTTAACCATTAAGCTGTTCATTAGTAAGTGTTTGCTACTGTCTTCTCTGGCAACTCAAAAAAAAACAAAAGAGAAAAAGGAGGGGGAAAAAAAAAAGAAAAAGGCTAAGAGTACTGTCCCATGATTTATACGAAGTGGTCTCTGAGTAGCCTTTTCATAATTGAGGAGCCCTAAGGGCTAGAAAGTAAGAATGCTCACTTTCTCGATGCTTGACCCCTAAGGGATGTAGGTTGAAAAAGGCCCACGCTTGGATTCCAGCTGGGTGCATGTGGGAGATGAGCACTGGGGTGCTGAGACTGAAGTAGTTCAGGGCATGCTGGGGAGCACGGTTCCCAGTGCCTGGGGAATCAGGAAATCAGGCAGGGAGGCAGCTAGCAATTGCAGGTGCCTGCAGGTACAGCAGCTGCGGAACATGGTATTTCAAATAACAAGTTTGAACCAGGACAGTACAATTCTGCTTAATGCTTGCTGTAAGATTTCATTACATCTAGTCCATGCACCTTAGTTCATTCTGTTAGTTTTCTTCAGAAATATTTGAATGTATTTTTAAAATTAAACTCACCGGTGGTGTTTTGTTCCCAACAAAAATTGATGCTTTCTCATATTTGAGAATGGATTAGGAAGATCGAGGTCGGGACCACTTCTGAGCAAACTGGACACACACAAGCCCAAGGGATGGACACCTGGAGTAGAACAACTCTGTACAACAGTACAAGCTGGGAACTGACTGCCTAGAAGATAGCTCTGCAGAAAAAAGGGGCTATATCAAATATCAGATGTTTGCTCTTCTGATGGACAGTGGGTTGAATGGGAGGGAGCAGTGTGCCTGTGCGGTGAGGAAGTCTACCCATGTACTGGGTTGGATTTAATCCCTGCCTTCTACTGCCTAAAATGAAGGTGCAGAGAAAACAGCCAGACTCTTCTCAGGGGTGCACAGTAGAAGGCTGAAGAGCAATGGACACAAGTTGCAGCAAGGGAAATTCCAGTCAGATTTCCAGATACAAGAAAAACGATTATTCCTAGTGAGACTAGCTAAGCACTGGCACGGTTTGCCTGGAGGGGCTGTTGATTTTTCAATTCCTTGGAGATACCAAGCCTTGGCTGAAGAAGGCCCTGGACAACATGTCCTGGCTTTGAAGTTACACCTGCTTTGAGCACAGGTTGCCCCTCACAAGTTACCTCTGGACTTTGAGCGGGGGTTAGACCAAATGGCATTGAGGGGTCCATTCCAACCTTAGTCTTTGATAACTATTATTTTCTTGGATTATGCACAGTGTATTGTAGATGTACCTGAACTGGTATTAGATTATTCTGTTTGAGAAAGGATAGTTTCTTTGTGGTAACTAAGAGCTTGGTCCCATCTGAGCAACTGGATTAGTGCTCAGTACTAGGTTTTGTATCATGTTCAGGCTAGCTCGGTTATAGCAACACACATGCATACGTGGTAATACAGTGTAGATGTAGTATAGACACACCTAATTACCTCCATACCACTCTCCAGGTATCCTTTACTGGAACTATCAATAATAGGGCACCATCGTTATGTGACTTAACGATGACTGATACTACAGTACCAAAAAGCCCTTTTTGTAGTTTATTTCTTTCAAACTTAGACGTCTTCTGGTGTAACGGCTTTTTTCACAGCAAGTGTCTTACATGGATATATGTGCTTAGGAGTGTAAATTTGGCTGAGCTACACAGGGCTTATTAATAAACAGGGAGCTTATTTTGTCAATGATTGTTCCATCCAGGCAGTAAGAATTTACGGTGGGTTTTTGCCCCTTCCCTGTTATTTTTCAGGACGTTCTTATGCTCCAAATCTTCTCCAATAAGGAAGTTTTCAATTTAAGGGAATAGATGCTCACCTGACATACTCCTTAGTACTGATAACCCTAATTTTTGAGTGGGTCATGTTTGTAGGATACCTTACAACATTATTATACCTGATAGATATCTATAAACAGAGAAATTTTTACTCAGTTTTTACTTTGTAACCTTTCAACAGAATTAAATTCATTTGAAAAAGAAAACCTTGTAGAAATTAGTAAGCTTATTAATGATGCTAAAGGTTACTTTTTTACAAAGAAAAATTACTATTTACTGTATTTCAAAAAAGTTTTACTGTATGTAGTATAATATGATATATATAACTAGAAGTAATGGGAGGAAATTAAAAATAATTTAAACTTCCTGAAAATGAGTTCTATTAGACTGTAGAATAAGTTCCCAGGGGAAGCTGTGGGAGCCTCATTATGTGGCTTATTTAAAACTAGATTAGATGAAGTGCCTGAAGGGAGCAAGCTTGGGCTGTTTCCTGTAAGGCTGGAGGAGATGACCTCAGAAGTATTTTTTTGCTTCTGAATTATTTTATTCTGTGATGTGGTGCATCTAGGAAAGTCTTGTTCATTGTTATATGAGAATGTTTTGTAGGTGCTCCTCTTTCTACAGTACTTCTGTGTGATTTTTAAAATAAAGTTTTTCTTCTCATAGTAGGCGTTTCTAGGTCTTTGTATTGATGCGAATCACATTAAATGTGAGTAAAAATAATAGGTTTTTTAATATATCATCAGAAGTAAATTGACAAAGGTAGAAGTATCCCCACAAATGCCTTCAGTTTTCTTTTTGGTTTTCGAGTTAAAAATTTACAGTTAAGGTGATTGTCTTTACAGCTTTGACTCTATGTATCCATGAGTGGCCTGAAGGTTGCACTCTTCTGTCCACAGGAATGCCGCCGGTGGGGAGCTCAGCCTACCTGTAGAGTGCTGACTTGTGTGTGCTGGAGCGTGATCCCAGCCATACCTGGGGCTGAGCAACAGTTTGGATAGGTACACGAGGGAGTCTGGAGGTTAATAGTGAAGCTACTCTGTGAAAGTCCAGAATATATTTGTTGAGACTTACTATTCTCTGCCTCAGTGGCTATATAGGTTTTTTCGTAAGAAGTGCAACAGCCCCAAAAGAAAAGGATGTAGGAGAGTGTTTACATCGACACTAGTGACTGTGTATCTGAGATGGCTGTTCCATTTTCTCACCTGCTGTTCTGGAAGGAGTGGCATTATACAGTTTCACAGACGTTGTCTGCCCCGTTCACATGGAAACTCTTCAACACTTTTTTTTTTAACTCTGATTTAGTCTCCATAATAATCTCATAAGGCATATACGACCTGAGCTTTCCTTATTTGTAATATTTGCTTCCATCAGAGGAGACCGTTTCTTCTGCAGTGGCTTTAGAAAAGATTTTATATTAAACAACAACTTTTGCTGGTCTTTATAGCATTCTATTTGATCTTTTTTGCAAGTATTTAATCAGGGTGTAAACTTTGAAAATGACTAAAGGACCAATGGCCTATAAATTTACAATTTTGCAATATGAATTCACAGTATCTGCTCCAGTAAGTTGTGATTTGATAGCTGATGCCAAAGGGAGTGTAGACATTCATTTAATTTTGGATCATTAGATCCAAAGATGTCTTGGTGATTATGGCATGCTATTATTTTTGTCCCTGTCAAAACCAATGAGCAGTGATGGGCTTAGCTGACCAGAGATGCTCAAAACAGAAGATTAATGATGAGCTGGATCATGCACAAGAATGTTTCATGGAAGATTTAGAGAGGAGAAATTAAGTTGTTATTTGAAATATATTTATCTAGTGTTTACATTAACCTTACAATGTAGTTGCAGTGCTTTCATCAAGAAAAAGACTGTAGTTTATAGTACATTTAAACAATGACTATAATTTTTTAAATTTTTACTTGGAACAGATTTTTTCTTTTGGCCAATAATTCTGCGACTTCCATCCTGTAATGCAAAAATATCTTCATCAGCAGATGGTATATGGTTGTCCATTGCAACACTGCTAAGTGACCATTCAACCATCATGCATGGCAAACGGGAGTGCACAGATTTCTTTAAAATTGTGATTCAATTTTGCCACTTTGGGTGATATTGCTAGATTAATTTTCTGAGCTTTGTTCTTTGACCAACTGCCTCTTCCTCTAATTATCTTTTTTGTTTTGTTTTGTTTTCCTTTAGCTCAGAGGGTGTCCCGTTTCTTATCTCCAAATGTGCTATGAAATTTTCAATTTCTGACAGGAGATATTTGTAGAGTTTTTGAGTTTGTATTACATACTACCCTGTCAAACCCTTCCCCACATTTTTCTCCACCTGCTTAGGCTCCCTGGGGGTTGTGTGTATCAAAAGATACACAGGAAGGCTGGACATTCTTCAAGATGGTAGTCTTAGAGGCGCAGGAGCAGGCTGTCCCCATGTGTTGTAAGATGAACCGGCGGGGAAGACAACCGGCCTGGCTGAAGAGGGAGCTCTTGCTGGGACTCAGGGAAAAAAGGAGAGTTTACCGCCTTTGGAAGAAGGGACAGGCAACGCAAGAAGAGTGTAGGGATCTAGTTAGGTCATGCAGAAAAAACATCAGAAAGGCGAAAGAACAGCTAGAACTTAATCTAGCCACAGTCTAGCCACAGAGATAACAAAAAAGGTTTTTACAAATACCTTAACAACAAAAAGAGAGCCAGGGAGAATCTCCACCCCTTATTGGATGCGGAGGGGAAGATTGTCAACAAGGATGAGAAGACTGAGGTACTTAATGCCTTCTTTGCCTCAGTCTTTAATAGTAAGACCAGTCATCCTCAGGGTATTCAACCCCCTGAGCTGGAAGACAGGGATGAAGAACAGAATAA
>VYXH01010525.1:303815-330491 GCA_013397275.1 Burhinus bistriatus
CATTGAGGTGCTGGAGCATGTCCAGAGAAGGGCAACAAAGCTGGTGAGGGGTTTGGAGAACATGTCTTATGAGGAGTGGCTGGAGGAATTAGGATTGTTTAGTCTGGAGAAGAGAAGGTTGAGGGGAGACCTTCTTGCTTTCTACAACTACCTGCAAGGAGGTTGTAGTGAGATGGGAGCTGACCTTTTCTCCCAAGGAACTAGTGATGGGACAAGAGGAAACGGGTTCAAGTTGCGCCAGGGTAGGTTTAGGCTGGACATTAGGAAAAAACTTTTCACTGCAAGAGTTATCAAGCATTGGAACAGGCTGCCCAGGGAGGTGGTTGAGTCACCATCCCTAGATGTGTTTAAAAGTCGTGTAGATGTGGTGCTTAGAGACATGATTTAGTGGCAGACCTGGTAGAGTAGGGTCAATGGTTGGAGTGGATGATCTTAAAGGTCTTTTCCAACCTAAACGATTCTATAATTCTATAAAACTGAATAACAAGACACTGAAAAAATTAGTGTGTTAATCTGCAAAATTACAAACCTGGGAGGTACCTATGAATAGCATTGTATACTCAATAGGTTAGGGATACTGTTTCTGCAACCCATTTTTTCCCCCTATTTAATGATAACAACCAATTTGAAGCAATGGCTTGAGTAAGTATGACAGAAGTTAAAATATTATATTGACCAGGTAGCAAAATGTTTCAATTTCACCAAAATACGATTGGCCACCAGGTGGAGACTTTGCATTAACTTTTCCTAAACCGAAGCTACGAAGGACAAAAGAAGATATCAGCATAAGAAGCCATTTGCACAAAAATAAAATAATCCCATTTATTTTTCAGTTCTTCTTGTAGATAATTCTTGCAATGAAAAGTTTCCCAAGATGATCCGAAGAGGCTAAGTCTTAATTCTTTGAAAAAAGAGAAGCATATAGTATAAGATTTAGCAACATAATGCTGAATTGTTTCATGAAATGATGGAATTTGCTAAAGTTAAATGTATTCTATCTGCCTGATTCTTCTTTTTCAGTGGCAGGGAATTGACCAATCTCAAATTATTTTCATTAAAAATGACCTAGTTCTAAAAACTCTTTAGCCTTTAGAATTTACAGCCGGTTTAAATAACATTTATCTTTGTGTAGCATAATTCATAGCAAAGACATAATTGCATGCTCTTCTGTAAGTGGAAGTCCCTAAATACAAATACTAATAGGCAGTGTCATCTATAACAATCTGCAAATTTATGGATGAAATTGGTTTTCCAGGCTAGCTATTTATTAATATGGAGGAGAATAATATTAAATTGGAGCTCCACCGTCTGTCTTTCCATTTTTATGGAATGAAGAGAACGCAGAAAGAGGTGAGGACCCATGGCCCTGTAGCTAATTTGGCTGCAGAATTTCAGTAATGGGGCAAGAACATAAACCCATTCTGTTCCTCTCTGATCAGCAATAATACTATTTTTCAGCTACAGACTATTTAGTTGGAAAGGGATGATAAGTAAAGTGAGTAAATGTGGGTCCTAAGTTGTAAGTGAATAAAGGGAATGAAAGCCTGAAGCTGTGAATCAGGTGATTTAGTTTGTGCAGAAGCTTAGCTGAAAACATGAGAATGAGGTGACGTTGGATAGGTAAAAAATCCATATAGATATGGTTTAAAAGGGTGCATGTTGGGTGTCAGAGCAATGAAAGCTGCAGGCAGCTGAGGAATGAGGCTGCAGTGGGAATGGGGAGCAGGGGGGTCTCACAGGGGTTACAGCAGTAGTCTGTTATTCTGTACTTTAATGTGCTTAGTTTATTCCCTGGTTTTCATCCTGAAGAGTTTTGGGCAAAAGAAGGGATGCCAGCCCTATTGCTTCTTCTGGCATATCCCATGAGCAGATAGATTTAAAAACTGTTCATTTGAAAAAAAGAATAAGTGGAGTTCAGGCTCAAACAAGGACCAGTGACATCCGCTTCAGGCCTGGGGTCAAAATTTGTCTAGCAGGAAAAGGGAGTTGTGGAATGGAAGGAGATGCTCTGGTAGAAAAATGGTAAGTGGAAGTGTTTCAAAAAAAGGAATATGAAAGTTAAATAAATAAATACTAGAAAATCCGTTTTAAAGATCCCAAAGGACTTTTATGATCAAATAGTTAGATTTCCAGTGCATGGTAGCCGGCCAGTTAAGGAATTTGCTACAGATTTTGATTTGCTCTAGATTTGGTATGAAATCTGCAGTTACTATAAAGCTGTGAATAGTTACCCAGTGGGTTCTGCTGGGGTTACTACTCTTTGAAACATGATGCTAGGTCACATTCATCCCTTGTGTGCCATTGAAAAGAGCTGGAGTGCCTTAGGCCAGCTGGGTCTGGATGGGCTTTCAGTTTTCAGACTAAGGACTTCTTTCTCTATTATTCACATCAATTTTCTGATTTTTGCTTGAGATACAGAACAAATTTTGGAAAGGTATTCCATCTTAATTTAAAGTTATCACGTGACATCGCTCAGTATGGCTAATTGGCCATTTGTCATTAGAAATGTGCGTCTTTAGTTTATTATGAATTTGCCTTTTTTAACTTCCAGCCATTGGGAGTCTTTGGTGCTTGGCAGTTTGGCTGTCTAAGGAGTTAGTTAACGAATCATTAGAAAAATAACCAAAGATTTTTGAAATGAAAACAGACCTACATAGTTAATAATAAAATCATGTGCTTTAGTGCTCTAAGGTCAGGTTCTCCTGGTTTTATTATTCTTTATCGATATCTTAGAGCGGACCACTTGTGCAATAAAACATAGTTCAGCATGGTTAGAAGGAGAATCTAGCCCTTAAATAAGATCTGAAAATTGCCTGACTTTCATATGCTATTGTATGTGAAAAGCAGTTCATTTGGTGCAAGTGTTATTGTGAAATACTAAGTGAGGAAAAGCTTGTGCTCACATCTGTAGGGTTCATCCGCTTATATACATTAGCTTTAAGAGACCTTCTATGATGATGCAATCTACAGTTCTTCAAGGTGAGGTTTCGACTATAATACTGGGATTTGATTTATAAAAGGGGACTGTTACATAATCTACAGGTTTAAATGGGTAGCTTACTCTTAAAATTCACACTATTTTCTTCTCTGTATTTCAGAGGAAAAGACTTTCAACAGATTCTTTAAAGGGCACTGAGACTGGTAGAGCTTATTTAATAATTGGACAGTATGCTTAAGCCAAAGAAGAGCATTAATTGCAGCAAAATATTAAACCCCTTATTGAGATTATTTTTTTTAAAATACAAATTTTGAGATTTGTTTAAATAAATCAGACTAACATAGACATGGGCATTATTTGCATTTGATGAATGCATGTGCTGGCCTAAGCTCCTGAACTATTCAGGCTGAAGGTTTCCGCCATTGTCCTTGTTCCTGTAGATATCAGAGGAGAAGATTAAGAGCATTATAACGTTAACATAAAATTCAGAAATAATATAATAGGAAAAGATAGTCTATGTACAACAAAAGGCAAATTTGCATAGACTTACTTTTATCCCAACATTTGACCTCCAGCTTAGATGGCTTAAAAAGGAGGAAGAAAAACCTGTACCCATTTGTCTTGGTGCAGTAATCTGAAAGTTAACACACTGGGAAACTTTTCTCACTAAGTCTGAACTGGATATGCCAATTTTTATTTTTTTTAAAATTAAAATCTGCATTTCTCATACCACTCCTGTGATGGCCAACTGATCGTCCTGTTGGAAAGTAATAATGTTTTGCATTTATTCAGCATTCTTAATCCAAAGATCTACACATTGCTTTTCTGATATATCAGTTGCTTCATCATTCAGATCTTCCATGGGCTCTTTCTTTAAGCAACACTGAGTTTGAATTGTCTTCAGAGCTCTTGACAGCTACGTCTCTGGTTGTATCTTGGATTCTGTGTTCTGTCAAGTCCCTTGACCTGGCTCTTTAAACCTTCCAGAGGTTCAAACACGAGTTTAGCTGGTAGCATCCTCACAGTAGTTTATGATTTTTATCACGCCGTTCTTCAGGAGAAGAACATTTCTCTATTCACTAGGCCACTCATCTGTCTTTACTCAAAGACTAGAATTTCGATTTTTGATACAGATACTAGAACTGAGTATAAAGTACATTATAAAATAAACTAAATGTGAAGGAATTCTTAAATCTGAATCCCCCTAAAAGTCTCAAAGTATATATGTCTGCCAATTCAAGTTGATAGAATTTACCTTTCTCTTGTTGTGATGAATACAGAATTGGTGGCTGTGGAAATTGCTTTCAGCTGTGCAGATCTTGCCGCTGGCAGGTTAGAGGCACCTAAGAAGAAAGGAGGGTTGAAGGCATCATTTTTTGTACATTTATTGTCTTCAGTATTATTAATTTAAAGCAAAGTTTCAGTTGCAAAATGATGGCTCATATTTTTATTTAAATTTTTATATTCCGATAATCCTACTGTTTGGTTCAAGAATTGCATTAAGTAAGGGAGGTTCTGCAGGAACCTAGCTAAAAGTACTCGGGCAACAACTTCTCAGTCATCCTCGCTACCCACAAAATTGGATCTGCAGGGATTTGAACGTGCTCACTGCATTGCAATCTCTCTTTATTTGAATCCATTATGTATTTTATATTTCTTATTCTGACAAAACAATCAAACAGAATAGGAATGACATATTTAAGGCTGGTTATAGTAGCATTTAAGGAGGTATAAAAAATGAGATGGTCTTGTTACAAAATCATTCTAATAAAGGACAACGTTGCTTAGTTTTATTTTACAGTCTGAATGATAACAGCAGCTTCTCTGCTTTTTTCATTTTTAGTGGAAGCACCTGTTCTGGAGAATAAGATGGGGAAAACATCAGAAGTATTGAAATAATTATGCTAATATTTGAAACAATTATTTGCAAGTCACTGTTATATAAGAAATGCTTCCTTCTTTTTCTGATTTTTTTTTTTTTTAAATATGAAACATCTATCAAGTAAACAGGAAAGAAAAACTGTCTTTTTCTGAGTGGTTTCATTTCCAGTGTTTCTTCAGCGTCGCCTCAAGGGTCAGACTCAATAAACAGCTGTGCACTATGTGTGAATAAAATCAATGTTGCAGAACCACATAGCACACCAACAAAAAAGGGTTTTAATTCTTTTCTCTTTGAGTGTAACTGGGACACTTATGAGTTTAACTTTTCCCATTCCAGTATTTACTCTTGTTGCTTGCACCAAGGAAGAATTCAAAATAAGAAACAGCTGGAGCCTTTTCTTTACACTTCACCTCCTATTCACATCAATAACCCTTCAAAACACAAATGTACTGGCAACTCACACACAATTTTCACTGCACCCGCTTTTGTGTGGAGAGCAAAAGTAACTTCATCATCTCACTTGAGACAATAAATATTAGAAATCTGTATGATACAATTTTCTGGGAAGGCTCTTACTTCATGTATTACAGGACAAAACTTGACTCGCGTAAAGGGTATTCTGATCTATATTTACAAAGATACACGTATATGTATAATTTGTGTGCATATTTTTTTTTTCTTGGATCATAAAGAACAAGATACACGTTTATTAGGCATGAGATGCGAACAACAGCATCTATGCACGGAGAGGGTGTTTTGTGTATGAGTTTTTTCTTCCTCAATGAATGCAAGACACTTCATGACCACCCCAAAGAGCTTGGCTGGAGGGAGGTGCCTGGCTGCGTCATACTTGGCTGAGCGGGCAGCTTCTGGGTGGTAAGAACTGCCCATCTACAATAGTTTTTGATAGAAGTGCCTGTGGGTAATGGAGTTGCAGAGAGGGGGACAATGTAGATGCTTACATCATGTATGTGTCTGTGTCAGGGGTATTTTTATTCAGGGGCATATTGCAATGCTTTTGGTTCTTCCATCTTGTAGCCGCAAAGATGGCTAGGGGTTCTTGCAAGCACCCAGGAGATCTTCAGCTGCCTGTTTGGGCTTCCTGAGTGAATGAATACTGTTTATAAGGACACCGTGGATGTTTTGGGATAGATCGCAGGGGCCTTCAGATATCATACAGCTTGTGATAGAATTCTGTGTAAGCACATCACACATGGTCTGCAGTGAGCAGTCATGGAAAAATGTGAGAATAGGAGAAGGGCTTGGGTCTGCGCAAATTTTTGTTAGCGGAGGTAGTAAAAAAATATTGGCTATATACCCGGTTTATACAGGTGTCTACATCACTTCTCAGGTAGTTGCCTGAGGAGGCCTTACTGGCTGGGGGCAAGGACAGAGAGACGGATGGGCGATGGAATGTTGCAAATCCTCCTAGATTTACTCTGTGAGATTTCAGAGTTTCAGAGCAGATCCCGTATTTCATTCTGTGCCAGGCTAACCTGCAAACATGGACTGAATGAGTCTTCCTTGATCATCAAATTCGTCTTCCAGATGTTTTAAGTCATCCAAAGAAATGGGAACATTTTTACGCTGATCTTGCTGATGTCCTCATCATGGCACAAGTAAGGTCTTCTCTTCTTCCTGTTCCCATAAGGTCTAATGTAACTAGAAGCAAGACTTTTTTTTAAGGTCCTTGCAAGCTTTTCAGGGGTTTTCTGCAAATCTAACAATATTATTTTCTTTACACACCTGTCTACGCAGTCCACATGGAATAAGGTTTTCTCTATTGCCTGTCTCAGAAATGAAAACTGGGATAATGGTGGTTTCGTGTTTCATGGTTAAGATTTGTAAATAGAACATATTCATGTTTTCATATGTGTAATGATGTATGGTGTAATATTATTTGTCATACACATAAATTGTAAAATAGGAAAGGTGAGTCATACTGTGACATAAGATAGTTTTGAAAAATAAGTTGCAAGACAATGTTCTGACTTCCAGTAGATATCTTGATTTGGGTGGGATGGGGAGGAGGAAGGGAAAAGAGCTACAGCATAGCCATTCAAGTGTTGATTTAAACTTTCCACTGGGATAAAGTCATGTGCCTCACATAAGCAAATACTTGGTTTTTGCCTGCTCAGGTTAGAAATCTCTCATAAGTTGTGATCTCAGGGATGTCAGGATTTCTCTTAGCGTGACGTACTTTGAAAAATACAGAAGAACTTCGTTGACAACTGAGCAATAAAATAATCAGACACAGATAAATAAATAGACAAATAGGGAACACTAGTAATTCCCTTAATGGTCCAGTCAATGCAAATAAGTGACATCTTTCTCATAGTACTATGTGTATGTATGCACTTACGTAACTTGATGGGAAATGGGTCAAGCCAGCTACAATGACACTCATCTCTGAAATGTGGACATTCAAATGTTATCTGTGTAAGCCTAAGTGAGTGGAGACAAATAGGCACATCTAGGGAAATACTTCATGTCATGGAACAGGTCTCCTGGAAGGTGATTTGACTATCCTGCTTTTCTGTGTGGACTACAGAGGTAGCCTAGGGACAGAAAACTGACTTTTAGATGCCTAAAGTTAGGGTAGTTGCATCCTATCTCTAGCATATAGCCTTGAGTTAGACAGGACGATTAGTTAGTCACTGTCCAGCTCTGGAAGGCTCCACAGTCAGTGTGCAGGCTACCAGGGCTGCTCTTCAGAAGTAGCTCTACATTAAGAGCCTAAGATGGCTAACGCAGATTTTCCGAATCATCATGCAAAATCTAAGCATCTCATTTTTAGGTGTTAGCATGCCTTAGGTTGTTTAAGTCTGACCTCCAGCCTCTATCAGTGACAAAATTATGTCCGATTTTGTTCATTTATCTATTTAATCCAAACTGGTAATTAGTTTCCTTGTAGCTTGAGCCTTGGAGGAGGCAACCACCTTCATGTGAATTGTCAGTGGGTCACGATAAAGTAGCAGGACTCTCACCGCTAGATCTGTCTGCTCACTAACAGCGTATGCTCAGGGACAATTTCTTCTGCACACTGACGGTTTGACAGACATGATTTTTTTTTCCCCTGATCCTTAGAAGAAATGAAAAGGTTTCTCAGACTTGTTAAAGATGCTGATTCGTGAAGCTCTGTGTTGTGAGTTTTTTATTAAAGCATTCCAGCGCCAAAGCATCCAGACTTGTGCCCTCTTAGTTGATAGTCAAGGGGGATATTTGCAGGACTGACTGCACAGTGACCTCAGGCTTCCAGCAGCAGCAAAAATGCCTCAGGGAAACTCAGGAGATTTATCATAATGCTGTTTGTTTACAGGAACTTTCAGGTACAACAGAGACTGACAGGTACTGTACCACACAGGTTAAACAGTAAAGAGCTTAGCAATAACAATATAGAAAGACAGGCAGTCCAATATTTACGTTGTATACAAAATTTCTCTCTGCTGGATGATGTTCCCTAGAGCCGTTTTCCTTGATATGCTGACGTTGCTGGGCCTATAGTTCAACACACTGTACTGGGTAGCAATTCACGGGGCTTTTTTNGCCGTTTTCCTTGATATGCTGACGTTGCTGGGCCTATAGTTCAACACACTGTACTGGGTAGCAATTCACGGGGCTTTTTTTCTCCCTCTGTTATTCCTTAAGGCTGGGCAAACTTTGCAGAAAGTTAAATGTTTTAGGGAGGATCTGGTTTAGTAGGTCTGTGCTATTTTTCAGAGGCACTGCCATGATTGTGAGATACAGAGGTAGAATAAGGTAATGAAAATTTGCTAGCTGTAATTTGGCTTTTCTCTTTAGCTTGTGTAAAGGAAGGGTAAGGTCCTCACTGGTGAACTGGAGAGCTGGTTAGCTGGAAGGCAGGTTCCAAGTAAGAATCTCAATTTTCCTTTGATGTAAAGTGTCTCTCTTAGGTTCCTACAAGGCCCATTGCTGCAGAAGCTGAATAACTCACAGAAATATATTTCTCCTCCTAAACTGGCTGTGTGAACGAAAGGGACACTTTGGTATCCTTGCTGGACAGATGGCACTCTGAGACTAATATCCCAGTCCACAGATGTTTGTGCAAAAGTTGAATTTTAGGAGATTGAAATTAAACACAGAATTCCAAGTACACAGTCACTAAAATCTTTATCTAATACCCCAGCTATACAGATTTTTGCCAATGAATTTTCCTTAAATGCCTGTTCATGTCTTAAGGTGGGATGAATCACTCTTGGCATATTCTCCACTGACTACAAAGGCAGCATCAGCTTCCAGGTTAGACTCGGCACCTGCCTCGCATGCCTCCAAAGATGCATGAGATAAATTTAGGTCTAAACACCTAAGCCCCCAGGAGACGTTTTCAGGCACAAATCCCACCCTGGTCTTTGCTGTTGGTTATGCAGGTAGCTCTTTGCTCAGCTTGCTGGCTGCTGTGAATACTGGGACACCCTTCTCGGAGCTACTCCTGCTCTCTGGAATGTGGGCCCCTAAAAGTCAGGCAAGTAAATTAATCTGTGAATATAGATCACATACCATAAAACTCCTTAATCCAGGACAGCAAATTCCTGGAATATTTTTCCTTCTAGTAATTACCCTAAATGTTTGTGGAGCTTGATTCAAAGTATTTTCCAATCATTAAGTAATTTTTGGCACTTTCTACTTTTAACAGTCAAGGCATCTCAAATTTCAGCTCAGATTAATACGATTCACCTTCATAAACATCTCCCTCAGGTTCAGTTACTTTTATAAAATTTCGCTTTATAGACTGCTTTTACCTGTCGAAACAGTTACAATGTCTGTACCTGGAGGTGATACCACTTTTTCTTTTTTTAATTCTGTGCGTTGAATAATGTTATGCCTATGCAAGTTATTATTGTTTGTGAAAAATAAAATACAGCCGTACATGAACTGCAGCACTTCAGAGTTTCTGCTCTCCCAAACAAGGAAAATAATTTCATTTACAAGGTGGATGATTGGAGTAGAGAGAAAAAAAACAACCCACAAAACCTGTAATGCAAAAGACAACATTTACAAGAATTTTTATTTTTTTATATATATAGATATGCACATAGTCTTCAGATCGACCAGCCTCTAAATAAACCATAAGCAAAAAGGACACAGAAATGACACCTATGACACCTATGTAATAGTCTCCAAAGGCAAAAAAAACCCCAAATATTGGTCTTACAAATTGGTGGTTGCTTGAAGTCTAGACTGCAAACCACGTTGGATTGTGCAGCTCTCAAACTACACAAGAATGGAGAGTATTATAGCAGCTGTTACCATGGACGTTGACAGAAATCTGAAAAGTGCAAAGGATAAACATAACAAGAAAATAAAACCTTTCCAGATGGCTGTACAGCTTCCTAAAAATATACACTGCCACTGAAGGCTGGCTGGATTGAAAAGAAAAGATACGTTGTCTAAAATAAAAAAGCTGTAGAAACTGCTGTATGTTAAAAAAAAAAAAGTACATTAGAAGATGTTGGTAAGTGAATTTTTTCTTCAGTCTCTGTAGAACTTAACTGTACAATATAAAGTTGCAGATGGGAGATGTAACTAAGATTGGTGCATAGATAATCATGTAAGCACCATTCTAAAAAGCATGGATGGATGGTTAAATGATAAATACCATTTGGCTGCATTTTGATAAAACAAACATAATGTTGCTAGAGTAAGACAAGCAACTAAACCCAATGTTGAGTAGCAAGCGTGCCTGCTTCTTTTCTATACAAGTATCACCACGCATGCCCATGCCCGTGTCACCTCAAGATTAGACTAATGTAACTGATTTATGGGGGTCTGCTTTTGGTATGTGGTCCCCAGCAAGCAAAAGAAATGAAGCTGGAACTCATGCATGAGAGCTTGTCAGTGTCTGCAAATTGTAGTTTCCTTGAATAACTGCCTGCTGTTTAAGATGAATGGCAATTCCATATATCATGACACATAGTGAACACCATTAGCAGATATATTTCTGGATGTCAAAGCGCTCCTGATACTACCTTCTACTTTCAGAAACTTTCACCACTTTGGCTGAAAGTTTTCTGACCCATTTGTCTGCAGGAAAAAAATAAAAAGGAGATAATCATCACGACTCTTCCCATATCAAGACTTAAAGGACATAGGGCTGCATTTCATATAATCTAAAATGAGAAGTCAGTCAGTGTTTTACAGTTCGGACTAGTGCAATTAGAAAGTTAAAATTTATCAAGGTTTTTGCTGTTACGTCTGTCATCAAGAGGCTGTTCTAGGAGGACATTTCTTCCAGTCTCCAGTCTCAGATTATTTGCGGCAGATTTATACTATTTTGTTTTCATACCAGCATTATTCATTAGATTTAAATAGTTCTTTGTTTCTTGTTGTTGTATCATCTCTGATATATTTCTAATCGGCTTCCTCTTCCCACTGAAATTTCATTTGGCTAGACCAAACAAGCCAACAAGCCTTCCTTCACTCATCTCTCGTAAAGTATGTTCTCCTTTCCCTTGATCAGCCTTGGAGGCCTACCTTGCATTTCTCCCAGTTTAACATGGGCAACCACCAGAGGTGTGTGTGATATTCCAGTGCTGGTAATGCACTGGGAAACAAAGAAAGGAGCAAAGCCAGAGCCTGACGTCTTAACTTAAGAATTGTTATTTCTGAGCATTTGACTGTGTTGTCTTAACTTTCTCTAAACATTTTTGGTGCCATAGAGGTACATGTAGAACAGAGAGTGATATTTTTGAAATAACCATGTAAACTTCCACTGCCTGTCAGTATAATTCCACAGTCTATTGCTAATTTCAATCTAAATTGCTTCCTTTCAGGCCTAAAACCATGCAATCTAAATAATATATTAAACATGAAGGATCCAAATGAAGCCTGGCAGTCACTCAAGGTGAGATTACAGGCTGTTTAAAATGAGCATGTGCCATTTTAGAGGCAGGTGTCTCAAAGGTAATTGTCATCATCTTCTCCTTTGGATTATTCCAGAAATCATCAGGAAGATTGTGTACTTCCATTAGCCTCGACAGCTGGTTCTGCTGATTCTGGGATGTCATAAAAAGCGTTGTTAGGGTGATATATTTCTCATGGAGAGAGTGCATGGATACATGGAAGAAATGCTGCTCTGAACCAGGTATTCACCTAAACGACTCCTTCCTCCTGTAGGACATAACAGTCATGTATTATTAAACTTGAAAGAAAAGACACCATCCAAGACACTGTCCAAACTATTATAAAGTGCCTTGAATGCAACCTCCAGATACAGTTTCTTGCTGTAAAATCCCTTACAGGAAAATGATAGAACGGACATCTCATTTTAGATGATAGACTCTGCTTTCCTAACCACATTTCCTAGCCAATCAACAGAGTAATAATTTCGTTAAATGATTTAAAACATATCTATGACTTTATGAACATATGGACATTATACAGTCTGCACTCACTTTATCATTCCACAGCTAAACTAGGAAGTTGCATCCTAGCTCAGTAAAGTACTCGCATATAGAACAATTACTTGCACTATTTATAGTGGTTGCTTAGGTGTTCCCTAGCTGTTTTGATTAATTAAGCCTCTAGAAAGCCTCCCTCCCCACCATGAGTAGTCCTTGTTTATTAAAACCATTACACTCCTTTCTCAGGATCTTCCTGTTGAGCTATAATTTCATTATCTCAGTGACTGGCTCCACTGGGGTATTTCAGTTTGAATGCAAGAAGATTAGCACGTTAACCCTTTGTTCTGTATATTGTACACTCTCTCTGACACAATTATAAATCAGCCATTTAACTGCACTACATGCAGTAGCTCTAAGCAAAGCAGAAGCAACAAAACCAAGCTCTAAGAAGGAAAGCTTAGATTGCTCAGCGTGACAAAATCCAGATAATCTCCATTCTGGATTGCTGAAGGAACTAGTGCAGGAAATAGCAAGTCCAGCAGCAAGGATTTTTAACAAACTTTTTTGGTAGAGTAGGATTGTATGATTAGAGATTACCAAAACCAGGAACAATTTTTTTAAAAGAACTCCCCCTCCTCCCCCACAATCTTCTACTCTCTTACTCCTCACTAGAGCCAACTCCGGGCTTCTTAACTGTGTGAGCAAAACTGAATTTTACCACTGCATGAGTGAGCATCAGGGATATTTATTTTGTCCTCGTTGTTTGTGGTGACATTTCAGTTTTGTGACGGAGCAAAGGAGGATTTGGGGAGGACAGAATAGGCAGTAAGTGACTTGAAGAAATTTTTAAATTTCTGGTGAAATAGGGACTACTGGGAGAGACTGGTCTGAGGTGCTTTCCCTCTGTCCCTACCCGGCCAGTCAAATCTCTGGTCTCTCCCAGACAGGGCCTTCACCCCATAGAAAGGATACTGGCCCAGGATCAGCATGGACCATGTGCTCAGGACATAGACAGCCTGCCTTGCTGGGTGTGTGAAAAGTAAGGACTATAGCTCCCAGGCTTCTGAGCTCTCCAAAGCCTCTTCTTTTTTCCACAGAGCCCATTCATAAAAAATTTATTCCTGTGTCTCTGCCATTTCATGTAACTCTTCCTCTCCCTTTACCCTGCTCCAGGATAAGATTTATTTCCGTAGGGTGCCCTTCTTCTGGCTCAGCTCCTCATTCTCCAGTCCGTAACAGCACAGGACATGGTCTCCTACTCTTCCTCTGAGACAACTTTCTTGTTCTTTCCCTCATGGCAGGACCAGAATCTGCTCCAGTCTCCATACCAGGCACCCAGCAACCTTCACAGGTTTCACCCTGTTCCCAGTCTTCCCATTCTCCTGTCTTCTTTCTTCTACCTCCACCCCTCAACTGGCACTGAGAGCAGGAGCTGGTCAGACGGTGAAGGAAAGGGCTGGAGGTGATGCATATTTCTGCTCTCTTCTCTTGGCTCCTGCTCCCGGTGTTGTCAGGGAAGCAGAGGCAGGACACAGAGAAGGTGGGGGCAAGGTAAGCAGGCATCAAAACAATGGCTGCTCTTGGCAGCTGCCTCCCAAGTCTACACCTGAAACCAGCCCTGTTACGAGGCAAAGTGTTAGAAGAGATTTTGAAGGAAAATATAAATAAGGAATGAAGGCAAGTGGAAGACTGGATAAATTCCTGGAAAGTTTTATCAAAGATAATTGGTTTTTGTAGGATTAGCCGATTATTTTTATTTTATTTTGGTTTGGTTTATTTTATTTTTTTCTTGTGTAAGGTATTGCAGTGGCTTTATCTCTTTAGATTTCAGAAAAGCGCTTTCTACAACACTGTGTAGGAAATTGGTACTGTAAGTGGAGATGATGGCAATTAATAGAGAATGCGGGATGAATTAAAGAGCTGTTGAAAGGGGAGGATACGCAGAAGGAGATACTGGGATGGAGAGAGGCTACTGCTAGTATCCTCAAGGGATCAATCTGTGACAGATCCTGTTTAATGTACTCATTAATGACCCAAATGGAGAGAACTAAATATGTGGTTCTGAAATTCATAACTCGGCATAAAGCTGGGCGATAATGCTGAAACAAGGGGGTGGGGAGGGAATCATCTGTTAAAACAAGGCAGGGAGGATCAGATGACTCAGGCAACTGAAAGGAAAAGCATGAGATGAAACTTGAGAGTTTTAAATTACAATACTGGGCACTCAGAAACCAGTAATAAAATTTTTCTAAATTGGAAGACAAAAAGCATCATTCCTTAGCTGGAAGATGGCTAGGAACAGCCAAGGGCTTTACTTGGCTTCAGGTGTTTTCCGTTGTAAGAGGCGTTGATTAAACCTTATTTGGCAGATTAAAAGATTTTGTCTTTTTAACCTAACCAACTGTGTGTCAAAAGGGATAATGTTCTGCAGATACTTTTGGAGAACAAATATCAAACAGGAAAAAAGTTCTGTAGTTAAAAGCTCAAAACTCATCTTCAGCAAGTTTAGGGAAAAAAACCCAACCCAAAACGGGTGAATTACTAGAATGGTCTTCCAAATAGCCAACTGGAGAAGGAATCAAAGTTGTTTTAAGATGATGCTTGGTAAGCTACTGAAAGGGATTGCATATCAAAATAGGGGAATTTAAGGAGACTGGAAATTAAGGTTGTGATACAAGTCCTTGGACATTTGATGTCTTTGAGACAAGAGTAAGTCACCCTATCACACTGTATATTAATGACATGTTTCTGGGCTTGTGTTTGCTTGAGGGAGGGAGGGTGGATTTTTCCCTGCTGATCTATAGATGACTACTGGAGATTGTGTGAGGTGAGTTGCCTTCCCCTGACCATGGTGCAAAAGAAGAAATAGCTGCTCCCAGTTTTCCTGGAGCTATTACAGGTTCAAGAGACTACAATATGAATCTACAGCTCAGACTGTCAGGTACTAGTTTTGACCCACTCTTCTACGTTGTAGAATGTGGTCTGCTTTCTTGATTCATATAGTTCATCTGTGCTTACGCAAGATGAGTTAATATGAGAGTAGGTAGGCAGCAGAGATTGAGCTTGAGTCACAGTAAATATTTAATAAATGCAAAATAACAATAGTGCTGTAGGATATTGGTAACACCTTCAGTCCCTTCAAATTCCCTTCAGAGGAATTCCCTACACTCTAGTTGAAGCTTTCAGTTTTCTACTGCAGGTCACAAGCTTCTTTTAGGTTGTAGGAAGGAACTGGTGACCCTTTATGTGGTGACAACTGCAGTAAATGTGCAACGGGTCTTTCATCTAGTGCCCCATTGCAGAAGCTACCTTCAGTAGCACAGGTGATCCCTTCCAGGCCTATGTTCCTGTTAAAAATTGGTTGAAACGTGAAGTCTTTAATGAGGCAAAACTTTTCTTAGAACTGTACTGTCATTTTAGTTCCGTTTAATATTTCTTCTGTGAAGGCTCCCCGCTTTCTCAAACATTTCTTTTCCCTAAATAGCAATCCATTCCCATAAAAAACATCACAGTGTGACCATACTCTACATAGTCTCTAAAAATTTTCCCAGCAAGACACATCTCAAATAATGGTAAAGAAACTTAATGATAAAGGAAGTCATTAAGAGATAGGAATTGAAAATTTTCCATTCCTTTTATCAAATTGCAATAGATAATGTCTTTTTTCAAAATCTCTACCAAAATTTGTTTTGTTAATGTATGTGTTTTACTTCATGTTTCACTTGAATGAGAAATAAAAAAGCAGAAATGATAAAAAGGATAAAACGAAATATAACTGTTCAAAACAAAAGGAAACATTTTAGTTCTGTTTTAAAAGCAATATTTTGAAAGAACTGAAAATTTACTATTGAAAAATGTTTCTAAAGAAACATATTTTTCACTGGGATTTTTTTGACAACCTGTAATTATCTTTAATTAATATTAAAAAAATCCCAAATTTTGTTTGATTCAGACACAGACTGGACATGGAAGTGGGTAATGAGAGCATTCAGTACACCAGTGATTAAAGTGATCTACAAAATGCATTTCAAAGCATAACCCAAGAAGGATACACTATTTCAAAAGAGAAAGTATATCATGATTGCGCCTTCTGTTTTTTCTTACATATTTTTAAAGCTATTCTGTGCTGCTATCTGGTTATTGAACCACAAAGACCATTCCCTTCATCTAATTTAGTAACTCTTATGATCATAACCAAGTTTTTTTGAAAGACCTTTTAAAGTATAGACATAAGTAGTTCACCATGGTTTGAGGAACACAGGTGATTTAAAATGTTTCCTTTTAGACAGGATATTTGGAGTTTAATGTCACATTGTGTTGCAAAAATTTTCTAAAAACCGTTTTTTCCAGGCTCTAGTCTAGGGATATGATTCTGAATGTGACCCTCTATTATTCTACGTGAAGAAAACCAATACCTGCGAACTCTAATTCCCATAATCACTATTTGTTTTTCAGGTACATCTCCTAATATACTTTTCTTTTCATGAAAGCCTATTGTTTTTGAGACCCCTCAAAGCAGAAAAGAGGAGACACCTTTTCATTCTGAAGAACTAATTTTGGACGATGAGATTTATGGTAAGTCTATCCAAGTACTTGAACAAATCAAGGTCAAGGGCCCAGATACTGTAACTTGACTGTCTGTACTGTTGTACGGTTGCAAGCGTTCTTGCATGCCTCTGACCTGAGCTAACCAGTGCTCTTCCAGGCTATTCCTAGATACAGCCCAGGAGTAAACTTGTGCCGGGGGTCATTCCTTGTTGGCAGTTTAAATGTGGCCCTTGTGTTAGAGAGCAAGGGAGTTTTCTAGTGCGGACATGGGTTAATTCATTAATATAAAAAGAGCCACGGTATTCTGTGCTAGAAAGCTAGAAGACAGGGAGTTTGTCTCGGATAAATCATCACGTGCCTACCCATAGAAACAAGCTGGTGTAAAATGACTGGGTAGCTAACGGTGATGACCAGGTCAGATAGAACGACGAGATCATGTTCACCATGAATATCACAGTAGAAAGTGTTTCTCTCAAAAGAACAAAATAGTTGTGAGGCTACAGGAAGTATGATTGCAGATAAAAGTGCCAACTACGTAAAATTTTTGTTTGAAGGGAGTAGGGATGATAGACTGCTGGACGGAAAGACATCAAGAATTTTAAAGAATAGACTTTTTTTGAAGAGGCAATAGAATTACTAGAGGAAAAATACAGCAAAGAAAAGCTTCCATACAATGAGTTTGAATAGACCATGAAATAGTTTTTCAGGGAAAGCGGAAAAAGCTATGCCAACTACAGATTGTACAACTGTACTGATTTTGGCTGGGATTGAGTTAATTTTCTTCATAGTAGCTCGTATGCTGCTATGTTTTCAGTTTCTGGTGGAAACAGTGCTGATAACACAGGGATGTTTTAGTTATTTGTGAACAGCGCTTTTACAGCGTCAAGGCCTTTTCTGCTTCTCACTGTGCTTCCCCAGCGGGTGGGCTGGGGCTTCACAAGAAGCTGGGAGGGGACACAGCCGGGACAGCTGATCCCATCTGACCAACAGGATACTCCGTACCGTATGACATCATGCTCAGCAATAAAACCAAAGTGGGGTGATTTTGTCAGGGCTACCATTGCTTGGGAACTGGCTGGGCATCAGTCAGCTGGTGGTGAACGATTAGGGGTTTTGCATTGCTTTTTTTTCTTGGTTTTGTTTTTCTTTGCTTCTTTTTGCCTCCCCTCCCCCGCCTCCCTTCATATTAAATTGTCTTTGTCTCAAGCCATGAGTTTTCTCACTTTTACCCTTCGATTCTGTCCCCCACCCCACTGTGGGGGAATGAGGGAGCAGCTGTGTGGGGCTTAGCTGCTGGCCAGGATTAGCCCACAACAACAACTAAACTGCAAAAGGACTAAAAACTATATTGCCTGGAAAACTCTGCCCTGAGAAGCTTGTCTAGAAGTGCCAGAGACAGTTAGTATGGTACCTTCATAAGAAGATGTGACAAAGAGATGAATAAGCTGAACCTCAGAAAGTTACAAAACCTAGAGTAGTAGTACTCCCAAGGATGTTGTCTGGATCACAAGAAAAAAAAAAAAATCATTAAGTTGTATATAGAGACATTTGATATTGAGGGATAAACTACTGCAGATTGCATAGAAAGATTACGAGATGAGACTGTATTCATCATTAAGTTGTAGAAAATTAAAAGAGAAATGATAGTATGCTATCAGAAGGTAATTGTATGCCTTCTACAGACATTCTTACCAGGTGTAAATCAGCAGATTTCAGTTGCAGTGAGAATTTTGGTGATTTATAACCTGAGGAGAACTTGGCTCACTGTTTGTGTTCCCATGCTCTCCTGTTTGGACCGGAAACATTCATACTCGTGTTTTCCTGAATTTTAAGATGCCATGGATTGTGAAATAGCTGGCAGCCTAGGAAGTGCCATCTATCACTCCTGTTAGCTTAATGGAAAAGCTGTTTGACCACACAGAATACTTCACAAAACCAACAAAATAGAAACAGATTTAAAATTCCAATGAACAGGGAACGATGAGCCCAGTCTTGAGAGGTGCAAAACATGCACTGCTTTCACTGGAAGAGAACAGATTTTGAACAAAAGGAAACAGTTTCTCTAGGGCTTACTCCTAAAAGGAGCTGAAAATCTAGGAAGTGCTGAGTGCTCCAGATTCCCACTGAATTCTTATGATTCTGTCCTTCCTTCTTTTACATCTTTAAAACAAATACACAACATTGTGCTTCTAAATCTGGAGGCTGTTACTTTTCTTTGTTGTAAATGAAATATAGTTTTATTTTCATTCAAATACTTGCTTTTAAGAACTATAAAAAAAATTGTGCTTTGCAAGTTATCTGACAAAATGAAACAAATAATTTTGTTTGCTGCTAGTATCCTCCAAGCAGTAATGTGAACTGAGGTATCAATTATTTAGTACTATGCAACACTAATATGGATATGGCGATTTCTCATTAATACTAACAACTTCAAAACTAATTCTCATTAGCTTGAAATAATTATTTAGCTGCTTTGTAAGTGATTAAATTCAAACAGAAGTATATAATGTGTTTACAAAAAAAGTATTGGTTGACGTCTCTAAAATGTTAATGGCTTTATTCCTTTAAACTTATTGTTGAATTGGCTCATACATTTAAGGAATGTTCTTAAAACTGTGGACTGCCTTTTTATTTAGTATAGAAATTGCATCCAATTTGGAAAAGCATTTTGGATCTATCAGCTACAAATTAAGCAACAATCACAAAAATAATAAAACCCAAAATAAATCCTAGAAGAATTTAATTCAGATTTTAATGGAAAACCAAAATTATTTGCCCATAATTGTTTGGCTAAGGCTGTTTCTATTTTCCCTTTGTATGTATAGTTCTGGTATTTAAAGGTTGGAGGTAGAGTAGCAGAAAGAAATTGTTTCACACATGCAGAGTCCAGAAACTCACCAGTAGGAAAGGCTAAGACTCCCAAAGCAGACATGAAGTTTGGGTGGGACAGTCTCTGGGAGCCTCGCTTCATCTCACTGTTTGAAAGCTTGAGGGGTTTTGTTGAGGGAGAACCCACCTTTTGTGTATCTTCCCTTATCTTTCAGGTTTTAGGACTAGGTGCTCAGCAGTAATGAAAAGTATTGAGAAACAAGTGTGAAAATGGAGTGATGAGAAATGTTCTCTCTGCATTATAGCTTCCGTCTTGGACCATACACGGGGAGCTTAAGTGAGGAGTTCAGGAGCAGATGCCTGGATGCTATTAAAGCTTATGTGCCAAAGCATTAAAACTAGAACTGTTCTCCATAAAGGATAGAAAAAAGAGGGCCTTCTAGCCGTAAATTCGCCAATAAAATACATGTGCACTGTATCATTTGGCTCAATAAAAAATGCAGCATGTGGCAAAATTTTAGACGGATAAATGTAATTAACACTGAAAGGCAGATGGCAAGGAAAAGGGACAGGGGAAGAAAAAAGTACATAAGGATGGGATGCAGTGAAACTCTTTAACCATATGAGGAAAGGCTGAGAGAACAGGGTTTGGTCAGCCTTGAGAAAAGAAGGCTTAGGGGACACCTTATCACCATGATCCAGTATTTAAAGGGTGGCTACACAGAAGATGGAGACTCCCTTTTTACAAGGAGTCACATGGAAAAGACAAGGGGTAACGGGTACAAGTTACTCCTGAGGAGATTCCGATTGGACACACGAGGAAAATTTTTCCCAATGAAACAATCAACAATTAGAATAATCTCCCCAGGGAAGTGGTGGATTCCCTGTCATTGGACACTTTTAAGATTCGTCTGGACAGGGTGCTGGGCCATCTTGTCTAGACCGTGCTTTTGCCAGGAAGGGTTGGACCAGATGATCCTTGAGGTCCCTTCCCACCTAGTATTCTCTGATTCTCTGATTGTATAAACATTGTAAGTACATTAAGAATTCTGTCCTCATAGAGAACAATATTTAAATGCTTTCTTAAACAGAAAAATATGCTGCAGATTTTTTCCTGAATTAGAGCCTAAATTTACAAAGGAGGGTCAGTGTCTATTGGTTTATGCATTCACTGTTATATGTTGTTGTTATCCAAAGTATAAATTTAAAGCATCCTGGTGTTAAGAAATGTGTTTAAGAGTGGCAGTTATACCATTTCTTAGAGGTATGATAAGAAGTGTCAGTGCCCTGCATAACAAATCATGTTTATGTTACAGTAGAAAGTAAACATTTGCATTTCAAACCCACACAAACTGTGGGTAATATGTTAAGGTTGCTCTAAGTCAGCCTTGCAAAAAGTTCTGGAGTCTGCATTCGGAGCAAGGTGACTGTTTTCCAGCAACTAACATGTACTTCATTTCAACCTTAGCAACCTATGGTTAAGAGTGTCAAACAGTGGGGGGTTTTCAGTACTTGGATTTAATGGAGGGATAATGGCAAGGAGCGCATTAGAAAAAGGGAGGAGTGAGGTGGAATTAAACTGGGATTTTAAAAAATGGAAAATCAAAGTATGAGGTTTCAGGCCTGTCAAAATGTTTAATTCTTCTTGTTCAAGCTGCAGATGGTTTGAGTCATCTTGTGCCAGAATTAACTTGGTGACACAGTAAAATAACCTTTCAGAAATACGTTTCCCATATTTTATTCATTGTTGCACTTTAGCTGAACCTATTCTTTGCATGAATAAGGTATTTGAGATCAGATGCCCTCTTCATACTTGCTTGGTGGGAATTAGAATGTGACTTGTTAAGAGCTAAGCCTAATTATGAAATGAAGGCATGAAATGTTGCTTTTGCTTACAGTGTGTTGTGCGTCTTCATCTGTCTATGCAAAATACTTACGAAGTGTGCTAAAAATGAAACCTTTGTGTCTACATCATGCAAACAATCTGGAATGCCACCTTCTGTTATATAATAAACACAGCCTCATCTGTAGAGAAGAAAAATAAACCACATGCAAAATTCACTCAGTTGACGTGGCTATTTGATCAAAAGGGTCTGTTCTACCATTTGGATGGCTCTGCACATCCCAAAGCGTTGGACAAGTAAGTAGAAGTAAGAGTTATGGTGTGGCCACTGGAACTTTCACAGAGGTTTAGCAGGTCAAGGTGCTGACTGAAAAGCTGGGCTTGATTAAAAACTAGGATTGAGCATCAAAAGTTGCCTGTTTCAGAGGTTTTTTGCATGTTTTATTCCTTCTACCACAAGTCATTTTTGTCTTCCACCAGGCAGTCAGTTTATACTGCTGACGGGGGCTGTAGAGGGTCCTATGCAGAGCAGAGAGCATTAGAGCAGAACTCCGTGCAAGATCTGTGCAAGCTGCCCTGTATATCTGGGAGACAGATTTTGAACATGTTTTTGACACTGTTTGAATCAATTTTGTTTAGTGTAATGTTTCCCTTTAAAATGGAATCTAGGCTTCTCACAAGGATGCACATAAAGAACAGTTTCTGCTTTGAACCCTGAGTATTACTGGTTCAAATGGCTGTTAATGAAATAATATGTGCATATATGTTTTCACAATGCACACATCTCATTATACAATTAATTAAAAATACAATATTTATCCAGTGCAAGCTGCATACATATTCAAGTGGCTTCAGTAAAAAGATTATTCTGAATTTTAAATTAATTAGGGATTTTTTTTTTCTATCGCAAAAAGATTCTCTGTGCTTCAAACGGAGGATTTTATTCAGGCAGATGACATCTTTCAAATCAGAAGCAGCATTTTAAGTTCAAGTGCTGCATTTTGGTCTGAGGCAGGTGATTACTTTTATAAATCAGCTGTAAAAGGTAATCCTGAAAGCTCTCCATAAATAATAACCAAGACTGAAAATTTCTGTGTAGTATGTGTGTATAATGGGAGGAAAATAGAGTTGAGGGAAATGGAGTTGAGGTTAAATGACTTTCTTCATGTAGCTAAATGGGCGTTTCTGCCATGGAAATCAAATGAGGGGTATACATATGGAAAGAGGGCAAGATCTGGTACCAGCTTTGCAAATGCTTCAAAAAATTATGCTGAGCAGCCCAGTCTGTTACAGCTTTTGAACAAAATCTGGAGGAGTGTTCATAACAAGTATAGAGCAATTTACATATTTTTCAGTTGTCAGACACTGTGTGCCACAAACTAACAGGGATGACTGGGTAGTATGGAAATCTGGTACTGAAAAATTGTCCAAATAGATTTCAGTTCAGCGTGTTCTCCCATTATTGTCTGTGAACATTTGTACAAGTAAAACTTTCTTTGGAGCTGGTGAATTGTAAACCTTCACAAAAGGTTTATTTAATCGATGCTGTATTTATACCAACATGGAAAGTAGTTTAGCACAATTAGGTCACAGTCGGGAAACAGTAACGCTATTTATTGCATGGTTTGGGTAACTATTCATGAAGCTGTAGTAGCGAAGTCTTAGCTTTCGGGCTGATATAGCCAACAATTGCAAATAGATGCAGCTCAAACACCTTTTGGAAGTAATTTCTCTAAATTTTTAGGTAAATTACTTCTCGTATTCTGGAAATGCTTTCTATTTTTCGTGTACCCAAATGTCACCAATTTATAAATAAAATAATTAAAATAGAGCTTGGTCTCATTCAGCTGTTGCATTGAGTAAGTATGGATAAAGTAATTTGCAGTCTTTCTGACCACTTCGTAAGTGGCATAAAGGCAAAATTTATTGAATTAATAATTTTTTGAGCAAACATCTAAGTTATTGCTTCTTCAACATGAAGGTAATGTTTCTCTTTTAAATTTAAAGAGAAATATAGAAGTATTGTGGTACCTGTCATGTATCTGGATGCAGTTCAGATTACACGTAAGTGGAATATTGACATAGCTGTATAAGTTATAAAGGACGCTCAGCAAATAGTTCCCACAAACCCTGGAAAAACTCTTACCACTATTACATAAAATAGTATTTTCACACCAAACACAGAGGCTTCTTCTTCACTTAATGTCTTGGTATTTTCAATTTTCCCCTGTTTCTGTCTGGACTTATATTAGTAGAAAGATCCAAAAATTGTTGAAAGTGCTCACTTTCCTGTTGTAGAGATTAATGAGAAGCAAAAAGCGTTTTTTAAGCGACAGAATGTTTATTATGAAGACTGATGAGAAAATGGAAATTATTTCCCTTGAAAAAATTGTTTAAAAAATAACCCTTAATGAAGATGAGAAGGAAGTCCCCCAGATTTTTGTGGTTAAGAATTGATGGAAAATTCCATTTGAGAAAACAGCAGTAGAATTTTTAAGCTTTCCAGCCATGGCCCTGGAAGCCTTTTGTCAGTTGGGAGAAAGGGAAATGGACGGGAACCTTCCAGACTGGCATCTAGGGACCCATCATTTTGATTTTTCCTAAAGGAAAAGTGTTCGAAAATTTTTCCAGTGAGAAAGTTCCAAACCTGCTTTATTTGTTATTCTTGCAGTCACAGCTGTCCACTCTCAGAATGCCTCGGTCACGCTATAGGATGGATGCAGGTTTGTTTTCCTAATAGCAATTTGATTTTGTTGCTGTATTAAGTTCCTTATTGTGCGAGTCTTCAACGACATGCAATTTTCCTTGCGTTCCCTTCCTTTTTAACCCTTTAACCATCTGTGTTTATGTTACTGCTTTTGATCATCACATTTCTGTAGCTCACCCTTTGTAGATACTTCAGTTGTGCGTTCCTTTGTTCCTGTTGCAGCTTTGCTTACCTTGCAAGGGTAACAGCTTCACCACAGCAGCTCAAAAATATTGCAAAAGATCATGAAGAATTGTCGCTGTCATGAACTGTGAAGAATTTCACAGCATTTAAAATAGTGGTCAATCTTAAAACTGTTTGTCTATGCAATATAAGTTGTCAGCTCTCTCCCAAAATGTAAAAATATCCTTGTCAAATTTCAAAATTATAAAATAATTCAGTCATGTCTGTGTCTGACAAATGATGGTATTGTTTAGTTAACAGTTTTTAAAAACTCAGAGGCAAACTACTTGCAGTTTACAAAATGCTTAAGGTTAATCTCCATATTAAGAGATTTAAACATGTGAGTTATTAAAGACAAAGTAGCATACAGATATCTTAGCAAAATTGCTTTTAAATTATTTTTCATCTCTGGAAGAACACCTTCAGGTTCATATTGATCAGAGGCCTTATTCTGTCCTCATAACAATGTGATTTTCTTTTTTTTAATGTCAGAAATGGAGTTCTAATGGTCTGAATTTATAGTTTCACTGTCAAATCAATGCCTTGTATCTATCAGATGTCAAAACGATGACTGAAAGTATGGTGTATGCTATAATGCAATTATTTTGACCTGAAGCTTACTCTTGCTCTTTAATAGCAGCCACTGGTCATATATGTAGTAATTAAGGGCCTAAAAAATTGGATGACTTTCTGAAGCACTCATTTAGGAGCTTGACATTTTTCATGCTTGTCTGTACCTGAGAAAATAGTATATTTGAGAAGTTGATACAATTGTTGAGATACAATTCCTTCAGATATTTTTGAGTTATAGGTTTATGTTGAAAGAACACTTTTTCTGTTGTTTAAAAATATATGTAACTACTTTTTTTTTTTTTATTTTGAACAGAACTGCAGCAAATTGTTTGAAGCTTGAAACTCAACTCTTCACACAGATTCTTTTATATAAGGAATCAGTGCTTTTCTTGGTTTGAGGGAAAAATAAAAATAAAAAGTCATACATGATTGAAAAAGCATTTTTCACTTGCCTAGCTTAACACAAAGCTCACAGAAAATGTAAATTTACTCACTAACATTCAGCTCAGTGAATGAAGAACTTCAAAGTCTAACTGGAACATTTAAAAATCAACTTATTATGCAACGGCTCTTCCCCCTCTCCTTTCTTTTTCTTAGCAGAGGAACAAAATACTTGGTAATCTGCTGCTATTAACTTTTAAGTTCCTCAGCACTGAAATGTCAAAATATAATACAAAAAAAAGTTTCTAATAACTGTTCCAACTTCCGTTTTTTTTTCTAGTAAAGTATGTAGATTATTACTGCTTTAAGTTGCAAAACGTAGCAAGTAGAGCTGTTTTGGGAATCAAATAAAATTTTGATTAATCTTTTACTGGAAAATAGTTTCTTAGGCTCAGAAGGGAGTCTGTCATCAGAAGGAGAGACTGACTGCACAGAATAGCCAATAGCCTGGGTAACTGAAGACAACTTTCAAGTCTTCACTGTGCTTGGTTCAAGCTACTTGTGTGGATGGGAGCATGTTCATCTAAGGTAAAGAAAGGCCTAATCATTGATCTTACTGTCATGCTTGAGTGGGTGTCTGCCAGTCCTTTCTCTCTCCTCTGTCTTCTTCACATAATTTTATCTTGGTTTCTTATGGAGTTGGAATATTTAAAACTGTGGAAATATTCTGTGGGACAGGAAAACAGTTTCCAGCCCAGCATGTAAAAGAAAAATTACAGAATATGCATGGTGTCTGCATTAATATTACTTTTGGCACCATAACATCATATTAACACAATATTTTTTTTTTTAATTTTTTTTTTTCCCCACTCTTCACGGTCATGTGGAATAGTAAAGTTTAAAGCATCTTAGTTTTATAAATCTCATAAATTTTCCATAGAAGTTAATCACCACTGGAAAAGTTATTGTTATAGTCTAGAGAGTAGGTTTACATTTAGGAGAAGATGGTGATAATACTTGAGAATAAGATTAATGTGACAAGGTGGACATCTATAGAACATTGACCCATTTTAGAGATGTGCTTTAGGATCAGATGAATCACTTCCTCTAAGTGTTGTTTAGAATAGAATAGAATAGAATATTTCAGTTGGAAGGGACCTAAAACAATCATCTTGTCCAACTGCCTGACCACTTCAGGGCTAAGCAAAACTTAAAGCATTTTATTAAGGGCTTTGTCCAAATACCTCTTAAACACTGACAGGCTTGGGGCATCAACCACCTCTTTAGGAAGCCTGTTCCAGTGTTTAACCACCGTCTCAGTAAAGAAATGCTTCCTAATGCCAAGTCTGAACCTCCCCTGGAACAGCTATGAACCATTTCCATGTGTCCTGT
>VYXH01010526.1:0-48179 GCA_013397275.1 Burhinus bistriatus
CCTAGGTGATTCTATGATTAATGACAAAACTCCCAGGCTGGGTCCAAGCAAGGAACAGGCATGAGGCTGGACAGGAGTGACTCTCTGTTGCACTGCTCAGCTTGCTTTCCAGGGAGCCCTGGCACCAATGTATGCTCCTCCAGTTGTCTTTAAGCATCATGAGTGGGAACAGGGTGGAGGTGCCCCTTGGACTTCACTGGGATGTATAGAATAGCATAGCATAGCATAGAATAGAGTAGTTCAGTTGGAAGGGACCTACAACGATCATCTAGTCCAACTGCCTGACCACTTCTGGGATGACCAAAAGTTAAAGCAAATTATTAAGGGCATTGTCTAAATGCCTCTTAAACAATGACAGGCTTGGGGCATCGACCACCTCTCCAGGAAGCCTGTTCCAGTGTTTGACCACCCTCTTGGTAAAGAGATGCTTCCTAATGTCCAATCTAAACCTCTCCTGGTGCATCTTTGAACCATTCCCACATTTCCTGTCACTGGATGCCAGGGAGAAGAGCTCAGCGCCTCCCTCTCCATGTCCCCTCCTCAGGAAGCTGTAGAGAGCAATGAGGTCACCCCTCAGCCCCTTTTTCTCCAAACTAGACAAACCCAAAGTCCTTAGCTGCTCCTCTAGGCTCCCCACATGAGTCTCGGCACCCTGAGGAGACGGCTATCAGTGATTCATGCGTCGGTGAGCACAAGGGGCAGGAGGCTCCATCCTATCTCCTCTTCGCATCAGGCAGTGAACTTCAACAGGCCTCCAGTTCCCACTAGTGGAGCTGAAAGGATGGGTAGATGAGCTGGGTAGTGCCTCCTTCAGCCGGCCTCCTAGGTTAGGCCCATGGAAGGAAGGCACTTTGTTAAGCAGCTCCGCGCTGTCATGAAGCAGCATGTCCAAGGCAGGAAGGGAGAGGATGCCAGCTCTTGCATGCTGCAGCCGGGGTTTTCAAACTGCTCTGGGGAATGGATGCCAGGTAAATAAAATGGAATGGGCATTTGACATCTGAAGTTGCTAAGTGACAAAGAACATGCATAACAAAGCCCAGGTTTTTCACAGGGAGGGTCATGACAGGTTGGAACAGTTTAACCAGGGTTGTGTGGGTTCTGCTTCGATGGATGTTTTAGAATCGGGGTTGGAGGCTTTTTCTCAAGGGTATCCTTATTTCTGTGGCTGGGGAACACATGGTGGCTTGGGCTGTGCGGGAGAAGAGCTGAGGCACCTTCAACAGTGTGGAGATGTGCTGCAGTATAACCATGTCTCTTCTCCAGACAGAGGTTGCTGAGGACCCGGAGAAGGTTTCCACCGTTCACTTACAGCTTGGGCTACCACTTGTGTTCATCCTCAGCCAGAAAGAGACCTATGAGGCTGACAGGAGGACAGCAGAGTTTGTGGCCTGGCAGCTCTTGGGGAAAGCGGGAGTTGCCCTTTTGTCCAGGTATTTGCTCTCAGGTGTTTTGGGGTTCCCCTTGCTTTTTGTGGTGTTTCCGAGCTTGGTTAACCCACAGCCAGGATTATAGTCAGCGGGCTAATTCGGGTTTGTATGAGAGGCAGTAAAACTAAGCTATATCCTGTGAGAGGATGTCGCATTTAAGAACATGTCCATAATCAGGTTAGTGTGGTTTCAGACTGGCTGGAAATGTAGAAATGTTTGAGTCTCTTGCTGACTTAGAAGTGGAAAACCAGTCAGACTAAGAGAGATCTTGGAAAAGAAACTTAGCACAGATGGACAGCTTGTATTTTGCCTTTGAATGAAGGGCAGAAGGAGATCCAGTAAAGGAGGTGGACTGTGGGTGCTGGGACGTGGCAGGGGTCTCCGCTCAGTAAAGCGGTGTCTCCTCAGTGAACAAGGGCTCTCTGAGTTAGACCAGCACGGTTGTTCCCCAGGAGGACAGAACACATGCTTGTGGCTGGCCATAGGGTGACTGCGTTGTGGAGATGTGTTGGCTTCCTCTGCGGTTGACCGCCAGTTACTTATCTCTGCTCCATGGGCTCAGGAGCAGCCTGCGTACACTGGACTGGCTTGTGCTTGCAAGTGCTTCCATGGTGTCTTGCCAAAGGAGGTGTGCAGCCCCTGTAGGCGTGGTTGCCTTTGGGGATGTCTGCTGGCAGCCGTGCAAATGGGAGGGGATGGAGGAAGGGTGGGTGTAGGCCCTCTTATTCCAGCTTTCTGCCACTGTGGTACCTCCCTGTATGGAGGCACTTCCTGGATGCTTTTATTTGTGAGCTGAAGTCCACCAGCAGATCAGATGCACGGGGATGTAGCTACCAGTTTGTGAGCAAAGACCCAAATCACAGAAAGGGAATCCAAGGCCCTTACGAAATAGGCACGCTATGCAGTGCCGTCCCACCAGAAGATCACTTGGAGCCTATTTCTCCACCACTGACACTGATTCTGGGTTCCTGCAAGTTCTCAGAGGTCCTGAAGCACAAGACCATGAGATTGAGACACTGCTGAGAGACGCCAGTCAGACTGAATGGAGGGGGTGACCATGCACATCGCACCATCTAATTAATGTTCACTTTGTGTTTTGCAAGGGACCTTGTAGATTTGAACGTTCTGCTCCGGTCAAACGTCGCTCTCAAGACACCAGATGAGGTTAGATGCTAGACTTCTTTATTGTACAACTCTGATTTCCCTGTCTGGGCATGGTGCTCGTCAGAGGTGTTGGGGTGTTGTTCGGCTCCGTTGTTATTTGACAGCCTTCCCAGAAGCTCAAGGGGAAGTGTCTTTCCCTAGATGCAGGCATGTATTTGGAACTGCCCGAGTTTGGTATTGCCGAGCAATTGTACCTGGTAGTAAAGATAAAATACTGAGTTTATTTTGGGTTCAAAACATAGGGTGGCATCTCCATTACGTCTTAAGACAACACAAGGTTGTGAACTACCTAAGGTAGTAGTCCAAGTGCAAATTCCCTAAAGATTTGGACTTCTAAAGGCCCTTGCCCCTTAGGAAAGGCACTCAAAAGATGGGGGAGGAACAGAGTGTGAAACTAAGAGTAAATGAAGAGCAAACAACCAAAGGTCTCTGCTGAACTGATGTAACCGAATGCCTCTGGCAGTGATCTGGGAAAAGGGCAGGGTGTAAGTTTAATGAGGTTGATCAAGATGAGCTAAACTCTGGAGGGACCTGACCCAGCTTGTGAGGCAAGATGGAATTCAGCGCCGACACATGCCAGGGAGCACACGTTGCCCCAAATTACCTGAACTGCCACACTTGTGATTGCAAAGATACAGGATCAGACCTGAACCTGAGCGTCCCCTGAGGGCTTCCCCTGCCCTGGTGAGAGACGTGCATGTTGTGTTTCTCCTCTTAGAGCCAATGGGAGGTGCAGCAGTTTGTCATTTCTCTCAGTTCATTATAAAATTCATTTTCTCTGAAGTGCCTTTCGCTGAGGCAGTGCCAGAACTGGTTTTAAGCCGACAAGGTCTCATTTCTGAGAAACACATTTTGCTCTTTTCTTTCCACGGGTTGGCAGTCCACGTACACTTGGGAGCAGTCTTCTTTGTTGAGCTCCATGAGATAAAGGACTTTTTGTGCCAGTTTCCCAGGCTGTGATGGGCTGCTCTGACCCAGCCTGACCCCTTTAGAGGGGGCACAGCCGAGTGGACCCTATACCTCCCCTCTCTGGATGCATTTACTGGCCACTGGGCTTTTTCTTGCAGTGGTGGATCTATGTGAAGGTGCTGGGAGGTGGAGCGAGTGTTCACTTTCACCACTCCAGGCACAGGATCCCGCATAGCCACAATTTCTTCCTGGCAAGGAAAAGTTGGTCTAGAGTGAGAAAAACTCAGGCACAGGTGAAACTGGGTCAAAGAAATTGGGTCCCCTGTTTGGCAGCTTTGGGAATCTGTTGACATACCCCAAAAATAAGGAGTTGAGTGATGGTGCTGATAGCCTTGAGTTTGGTTTGTGGATAGAATAAGCTGAGGGTGATGTTTTGCTCCCACTGATTTATTCTGTTTTCTTTAGGGAGTGCCAATCAAATACCTGGTCTTGGAAGACACTGATGAAGTTATAACCCTGGTGGAAGATAAGAGCAAGGTCGAACAAATCCAGGAGGATGAGGAGGGGGATGAGGAAGATGAGGATGAAAAAGAGAATAACAATCAAGGTGTGCAACTAAACAGTGAAAAGCTGATTGTCATCAGATGGGACATGCAGTCAGCATCTGCTGGACACAGGCAGGCATATGTTAAAGCATTAGAGAAAATAAATTGCAAATCCGTGGCAAACCATCACAGTCATATCACAGTTGCACAAAGTGGCTCTTCTGTTCTCTGCAGGTCACTGGAGTTTTGTGCCAGACAGGCATAAGTTTTAGGGGAAACACCAGGGAAGAAAATCAGCAGCTGTTGGAGGAACAGTTGCAGAGGTGCTACGTGAGGGACAGGGGTGCTTCTGCTTGACTGCACCCAGCTTCAGGGGCATGAGGGTTTAAAGTGCACTCAACGCTGTCGCCTCTTCAAGCATCAGATGAAGCGCCTCAGAAATATCAGTCCCTTTGGAAAGGTTGAATTGGTTTTGTTTTTCAAAAAAAGTGGTGCAGGTCCCAGAGGAGCCAACATGCTCCAAGAATAGTGTTCAGATCAGAGGGCACAACTGGTGTGAGCTGGCATCAGCGTGTTTTGATGAGTTTGTGTGTCTGTGCCTGTGCCTCCACTCCTCCATATCAGAGAATTCCTTACCCCCCTGCTGACAGTCACCAGGTCTCTGCTGGGAGGTGCTGGCTTACCAAAACATGCTGATGGGGTGGCACAGGGGGCTGCTGTTCACTTTGTCCTGTGCGCATACCTGTGTTCATGCATGGCTGTGGGTCCCTTGCAGACATTCAGGATGACCAAGTGGTGGAAGCAGTTTCCAGGGACAAGAAGCGAGAGCTGGCCCTGGAGCAGATCCTTGTCCTGACAGAGGAGACCTTCCACTCTGCCCTCTTGGAGACTGCCCGGATGGTGGTGCTGTTTTATGCCAGCTGTGAGTATGAAATGTGGCCTGACTGTCCTTTCTCTAAGCTTGCGCTGCTCACCATGCTTTCCATAATATGATGATCCTGTAGACAAGTTCTAACTATAAGTAAATGTCGCATCCTGCCCCATGGGCCTCCACCCAACATTAGCAATCAGATTAAATCAGCTTCTTCTCACTTAGTGGTACTGTGTGAAGACAGTATCTCTCAGTATAGAAGATATCAGTGTTTGTAGGTTTTTAAGCTTCATTTTACAGGGACCGCATGTAGGACGAGGGGAAATTGTGGTAGCATGGGCTCACGGGACAGCCTAGACAACCTGGTTGCTGTCTGCTGCACAGAATCATAAAGTCCAGTTTTCCTTATTTCTTTCTAATCTTTCAGAGCTTGAATCACCTTAAGATGCAGAGAGTCGTAATGTGACATTGTCAGGTGGGGCTGGCCTGTCACCTGTATGTCCCTCAGGGCTGTGTCTCTCCTGTGTTTCAGGGGAGGCAGTGTCCCTGGCAGTGCTGCGGTCTTACACTGAGGTGGCCGATCACCTGAAAGGTAAGGTGCCACAGGTTTGAGTGCTTTACAGCTGGTATGCACCTACCCTGGCAGTGGGAACCAGAAGACTGGGACGATATTGATGGTACCTCACTCCCTCACCCAGAATATACTCATTTTTCCCCCTCAAACTCTTAAGGAAGGCATACCCACATCAGGTTGCTTAGGAAGAGTCCTTTGTTTCTTATTTAGGGATCTTTGTGGTCCATTTGTGCCTCTACAAAGTCATGGGACCAGGAGTGCAGCCTTCTGCAGTCACCTCATGTTGTTGGTGTAAATTGGTACACACCAGCCGCCCAAACAGCCTTGCAGCTGAGATGGTGGCATTGGTGGGCACAGTGGCTGTGTGATGGATGACGGTGATGGTGGTGATGATGGTGATGTTGGTGGGCACAGTGACCGCATGATGAATGATGGTGCTGGTGGTGATGATGATGGTGATATTGGTGGGCACAGTGACTGTGTGATGGATGGTGGTGCTGGTGGTGATGATGATGGTGATGTTGGTGGGCACAGTGTGTGATGGATAATAGTGATGATGGTGATGATGACGGTGATGTTGATGGGCGCAGTGACTGCATGATGGATGATGGTGATGGTGGTGACGATGATGATGGTGGGCATGGCGACTGTGTGATGAATGCCCAAGTGCATGGGGAGGGCCAGGGCAGAGCACCAGGGGCAGTGGGTGACACAGGGTGGGCTTTGGAGCAAGGAGGGACTGTAGCATGCATCACGGAAACAGGGTCCTGTTTGTGCTCCTCAGTGCTAGATCCTGCACAGACCAAGGAGATGCACTACACGCTGCACAGCAAATCGGTGTGCAGGGTGGCACATCAGATCTCCTGTTCTTGGAAGGACTTGATCTGGAAAGGAGCAGTAATTGGCCCGGGCTTTGGTGGAAAGCATGACAGACAGGTGTGGACAGGCCCAGATCCACCGGGGCAGGACGGTGTCAGAGGAAGAATTTACAAGGATGGTGCCTTCAGGGCCTGGAGACTGGCTTAATTATATGGGAGTTCTTGCAGGCGGCCACAGAACTCCGTAAATAACGCATGACAGTGAAGACTCGGCAACACTTAAAAGACAACACACATCGGGCAGTCTGGTAGTAAAGGCAGGAGGGAGTGGTCCTTCAAGAGGGTCTGAGCAGTTCCTGAGCAGTCCAAGCCCCTATTCAGCTTCATTCAGGTCTTCAGCCCTGTCCCTCTCTAGGGTTAGTGGAAAGAGGTGGGTTCTTCTGCACATCCCTCATTCCTACATGGGCTGAATCTCTTCCAGAGATGCCTCTTTCTTGCCCTGGCTGCAGGGGACACTCAGGTGGCTTCACCCCCAACTCCTTGCAGCACAGTGGGGAAGTCATGTGGATCTGGATGAGAGCTGTTCTGGCACCCCTGGAGGTGGCTGGTGCCTTCTCTTGGTTTTTCTTCTTCATCAAGGCTCATTTCTCCTAGTAATGGCACTCCCCTGGGACCAGGCACCGCATCCTGCAGGGTGCAAGCAAGATTCAGGATGAGCCCTCAGCAGTGGGGACACGTATAGAGCCTGCAGAGGACCCAGCCAGCTTTCTGGGAAGCAGATGCAGTGGGAGTTGCTTACAAGAAACCCTCCTGGGAATGCTGCAGCCAGTGCTGTGGTTTGGATGAAAGCAGTTCTGCATTCATAGTTTGCGTGAAGGGAGAGTCACCAGCAGCTTTGATCTGGACTGAAATCCCAGGAATAAACAGGAAAGCTCAGGGAGGGTTGTTGTTGTTAGAGATGTTAGGGTTGTTGATGGTTTGGGGTTTCTTTTAGACTCCCCAGCAGTTGGACCAGCTAGAGGAGCAACCTGGGAGAGTCAGTGGATGAAACCCTGCCTCTTCCTGAGGCAGTGGTGAAAGCTTGGCTGATTCTGCGTGGCCGAGCTTACACCATGTGTTTTTTGTATCATTTGATAGCAATCTCAGTGTATGGAAGCAACCACAGGCAGATTCCTAACAGAGATTATGAACTGATTGGGGTCAGGGCCTTTCCTCTGTGATCAGTGAGGTCCCACCAAAGATTCCCAGGCCAGATGTGACCTGTGGAATGACTCCAGTCTGCTTTCCCTGCTGTGGCCTCAGGGAGGTTGGAGAACGGCTGTGTTAGTGGATCTGGAGATCTGGAGATCCTTTGTCTCTGCTGCTGAGGGAGCCTCAGCTGCAGGCAGGGCTACCACAGGAGCTGGAAGACCTAACAGGATGGGGGTCCCTGGGCTCTCATTTATGGCCAGGATGAAGGAAGATACAAGGGGTAGAAGTCTGGATCAGGAAGAAGAGCTTGAGCTATGCAGGATGGAGTATAAAATATTGGATGTGTCTTTGGAGCAATCTCTCAGCTCCCTCGGAAGTGCTGGTATTCCTGTCTGCTCTCTGGGGTGGAGCTGTCTTCCTAAGGGCTGAGAAGCCAAGACCAGCTGTCTGAGGTGTGAATCACCCGCTCTGGAGGCACATTTTGAGTTGCAGAACCAGGTCTCACTTTTGATGCTGGTTCTTTTTGCAAAATGGCACTGAGAATAGGCCACATGAGAGCAAGTGCAAGGGAATAGAGGAGGTTGGAGACTGGAATGACCCTGTGAATCATGCAGTAACAGATGTTCAGCAGATGGTCACCAAATTAAGTTTATAGCCCCCCAAATGTTTTCCCTTTGTTGAGAGATACAGTCTACCAAGAGATAAAGAGAAGCACTTCTGTCTTGCTGAACCGAGCACATTTTCTGCTCTTGCAACGAGAGCGTGACATTCTCACTGCCACCGGGGCGGTCTGCTGCAGCTCTTGTTTTATGGAAACAGCACCCCAGGACAGGAGAAGAGGATGTGAAGGTGAGGCAGCGCTGAGCTTTTCTTAGGTGTGTCACTGGCCTTTTTTTGGGAAGAAGGGAGGAAATCAGTATCTTAAGAAGAGCAATATACTGCGATGAAAACCAGTTCTGCTTCCCTCTTCTGTGTGCATGTCTTCTTGACCAATGACTTCCAAAGAGAGGGGTCTGAAGTTGTAGTTCAAAGGCATGAAAATCAACTGCGTGATTTAGCAATGTATATTCATGGGACCTAAATCTGAAGGAAGCATTTAGGAGTCCATTGTGTGATACTGTCCGGGTAGTTGTTTCCCATTCCGTATTGGATTCCTCCTCCTGAAGCGTGGCATTTCACACATAACTTACTTCTCTTTCATCTTGGACAGCTCTTCAAGTGAGCTGTTTCTTATGGCAGTCCTGCCCTCCAAAGGGTTAGAAGTTTAAGGGATTCTTGCATTTTCTTGTTCGCTATAGCATTGATGCTTTGTCTTGTCCTGGTTTTATAAGATCCTGTTCTGGTTTGAGTGACAGAGGACTAATTTCTCTTCTAATGCTTGGGAAAACCACGCTTTTAGAAGACTAGTGTCTGAATTTGTGAAAATGTTTACTTTACAGCCAGCTATGGTGTGATGGTTTCAAGGTCTCAGTGTTTTGGAGCTCGCCAGGTGCAGGGATGAGGAGGAGCGAGACCCGGGCACTTGACCCAAGCTGGCCAACAGCATTATTTCAGACCATGAATGGCACAGGCAATAGAAATTAGAAAGTTTGCTGAGGAGTTTGAGCTCTCCCTTGATGGCAGCGATCTAGAGAACTCCTTGCCCCAGTGCCGGAGCCCTGAGCCCTTCCCTTCCTCCCGAAGCCGTAGCGCTCCCAGTGTCCCACATTGGCTGTCCCCTGCTGGGAGTGCACGGCTTCCTACGGATAGAATGGGCTGAATATAACCCTTGGGTATCTTATATTGGTATCAGGATCAATATTGGTTCTTCTGTGTTATTACTGTTAATTATCTAGTTTTATTCTGTTAAATCTGTTTATATTTCAACCCCTGGGTTTCCTTGTTTTTCCCAGTTCCCCTTCCCGGGTGGGGAGGTATCATCAGGCTGAGACAACAATTATCTAAACAACAATAAATTGTTGTGGATTTCTCAAACCATAACAGACCCCCTAGGACAGAGGTTCTCTCTGTTGCTGTTTTTAGTAGCACCTAAAATCACAGAACAGTAGGGTCTTTGTGTTCCTTTCTCACCTTTCTTCCCATCCAGCAGCTCAACAGTGACCACAGGACTGAACAGGCTGTTGCTGAGTCTGTCAACTCCTGAAACTGCTGCTCGTTCAGTAATTAATAATATGGTGCAGACTGGGATGGGAGAGCGATCATCCTGTACGAGGTGTTCCTCAGGCCAGATGGGGCTCCTTTGGAGCACTTTTGGTACATAATCCCCCAAGGTAATATCCAAATACTAAAACTGATATTTGAGGGACCTTGGAGCAGCCTTGCAATTCAATTTTAGCAAGACATCAAAGCCCTATATCCATGTTATTATTTTTCAGAGTTGGGCAAGACACAAGATTATGTGGTAACAGATGATGAGAACCAGCTATACTGGATCAGAGGTGTGAAATAAATCCAGGGGCAGGCTTTTGATTTGAGATGTTCTTTCAGAGCCTGGAGAATGACACAAACCATTTCTGCCCTGGTGGAGTGTTTTGGCAGCTCCTCACTCTCTGAGTGGAATTGCAGACCCTTCGCACCGTGCTGCCGCTTGCTTTTTCTGCACATGAGTTTGACACAAGGCAGAACAGTGGCAAACTCCTCATGTGAGCTGCAAAGCAGAACCTGAGATGAGGGCTGCAGAAAATGGTCCAGTGGGACGCGAAGGACATAGGCAGAGGGGATAGGAACACACGCTAAGGTCACCTCTGCCCCCACCCTTGTCTGTGGAGATGCCTTGCCCATCCCTGGCAGGCACGTTTTCTAACCTGTGATTAAAACCCTTCCACAGCTTCTCCGCCAAAAAGACTCGGCTGTGCTTGGTTCTCAGTAGCTTGTTTTAATATTTGGTCAAACCTCCTTACCTGGGAATGGGTTGTTGCTTGCCCTTGCCCAGCTGGCAACAGAGAGTGATCTCACTGTCGCCTCCAGAGCAGACTTTACATGTTATTAGATTTTATTGTTTCTTTCTTCCAGGCAATTTCCAATCAAAAGAAACACAGTTCTTTGGGTTTTTCCTCAGGAGGCATGTTTTCCAAATTTCTCCAGATTCTGTCTCATCTGCTTAAGCTTTTCCAAAAAACCAAAACGTTTCCCAGCCTGACTTGCTGGACTCTGCAGAGGTCTCACCAGGACAGAAGAGCGTCGTTTTCCTGCCGTGTCTTGCAGACGCTGTTGAGAGTTCATCCCAGAATGAGCTTCGCCCTTTTGTGCAGCGCTGATGATATCTGTGCGTCCTGAATGCTGCTGTTGTTACACTTTGCCCTTCAAATTCCTTTCTGCCCCTCTGGGCTTGGGATCATTTGCAGATTGGATGTGTGTGTTTTATTCCATCAGCCGGGCCTTTAATGAAAATAGTGATCAGAATCAAACCCAGGACTGAGAGAAGAAAGCTTGGCTGTTTTGATGTGCCATACTCTTGAGAAATCCTCATCACCTGCCCTGACCCTGGTTTCTGAAGGACACTTTGCGATGGTCTGCCTCCATGTGTGTACTTGTCTCTAGGTTTCATCCCACCTTTCCCTTGTAATTCTTGAATCCCGTTCAAACAAATTTAGGGAAGGCATGAAGATTTCTGAGATATGGCATTCCTGCAGTGGGCATGGACGACGCATGGCCTGAGGACTGTACACAGCCCTGCTGTCCTTGGTCAAGCCTGCAAGTAGGTAGGAGGCAGGTTAGGCGAGGCTGGCAACCAAGGTGTGGTGGCTGGTGAAGCTGGTGCTGGTTCACCTGCCAGCTGGTCAGCACAGGCGTAGCCGTGGACCAGCAGCAGCGTGTGCTGGTCATCGCCCAACCTGCAGGTGAAAGAAAGGCTGAGAAGGACATGCTGGAGCTTCAGGCACTGTGTCTTGGGCTCCTGGAGAGCGTGCGGGGAACCAGCCTTCATTTGTTTCACTGCTTATGAATCCTTTGAGTTTATTGCTTTGGTGAGACCCATAAAAAGCTTTTTTTGTACCAGGAACCAAAGTTGAACTGACTGCTCTGTAATTCCCAAGCGCTCTTCCTTTCCCTCTCCCTTACCTGTGAGACCCAGGCTCTTTCTTAAGGTCCTAAAGGTACCTGCTAGTGGCTTGGAGATGAGCAGCTTGCATAGGTAGGATAGGGTGAATGCCATCAGACTACCAGCCTCTTTTACATCTGTCACGTGTATATGACCTTTAACTGCTCCTTGTGTATTGGGCTCCACGCTTTAGGTAGAACAGACACTTTTCAATACTGGGCGCCTTAATAAATGAAGAAGCCTTGAATGCATCAGCCTCCTCCATGCCAAGCTTTATCTTCCCTCTTTCCTGTAAGTGAGGACCTGCATCATTTCTTTGTCTTGGCCTTATTCCTAAGGTATTTCCAGTACCTGTCCTTATTGCCTTTTATGCTCCTGGACAGTTGCCTCAGGGTTTCATGGTGTTCCTTTGAGTAACCAGCCAGATGTGAATGCCTCTGGGGATCGCCTTCTGAGAAATGCAACCGATCACTTCCCTGAGTTTATTCTCTCCGTGGTCTGTTGTTTGGATCAATCCACGCCTGCTGGGGTACTTAATACATTCACAGGCTGGAAATAGTTACTATTATTCTCAAAAGTGTAAGGCATATCCGTGAATGACTTCAAGAGGGAGATAGCCTGTACTCAAGAGGATTGTGTATTTGGGGCTGGATTTTGACATCTTGCCCACACAAAGCAGCATTTGACTGCAGGAACGGTCCAGCAACTTCTCAGTGGTAGCCCACCTGGGCTCGCTGCACGTGCATGCAGCGTGTTAGGATCCAGCCTCGTAGGGTGCACGCCAAAGCCAATAGGAATTCTGGCACTGTTAATACAAATATATGTGATAATACCCAAAGAAGGTCACAAAAAGCTCTCTTTTTCAACCATTTCTTTTTTTTTTTTCTTTCCATACTATTGATACGTATTTGTTTCCCACTGTAGGAACTCATGGGGTTTTGCTCTCTCGGATAAACTGCTGGGACTGGCCTGGCGTTTGCACGAAGGAGAATGTCACTCAGTTTCCTACCATCAAGATTTACGAAAAGGGAGAGCGATCAGTGATGTACGATGGCATGTGGGGAACCGAAGAACTGACCAGCTTCATCATGCTGTAAGTGTCTGTTAATGAGTCCCCACACAGTAAGACTGGCACATCTGCTAGATGATGTTCTGGATGCTTCATGGCCTGTGTAATAGAAATCCTTTTTGGAAAAATAATGTGAGATCTGATTGTAGACCTGGTTTGGAAATTAGCTTAATCACTTTTATGTGCTTTTCAATGTCAGGGAACATCTGTTCTTGGATAGTGCATCCATCTGTTGTCACTGTCCCTCTCTCTTTGCTGGAATTCCTTCTCTGTTATTTTTAAAGGGTATCCCAAGGATCTCAGAGAAACCAGTTTGACTCGGGGCTGTTCTCTCTTCCCCATAACCAGCTCCAGTGCCAACTAGGTGTTGCCCTTCCTTCCCAGGCGGCTGATTTTTGTCTCTAATGAGGCGTAACAGTTGTCATATTGGGTTGCGGCATTGTTATTATAGTAAGGATTGAGGTTGCCCTTTTGTTTCTTCATCCCAAAAGTGAAGGAGAAGGCAGCCCATGTTGTTTCTCTACCTTTCCACAGGAGCCGAGTTTCCTGCCCCCTGAAGCTGGCCACTATTGAGGAAGCAGAAGGATATTTAAGAGGGGAGTTTCCATCTGAGCTGTCATCCTATCACCACACTTCGGTTCTAGGAGTATTTAGCACAGCCACGAGTGAAGGTTAGTGTGGTTTTTGTGGATTAAACACTCAGTTTCTTTCCTGATCGTAGAATCCTAGAATCACAGGATGTTTTGGGTTGGGAGGGACCTTAAAGATCATCTAGTTCCACACCCCCTGCCATGGGCAGGGACACCTTCCCCTAGACCAGGTTGCTCAAAGCCCCGTCCAACCTGGCCTTCAACATCTCCAGGAATGGGACATGGAAGACAGATGATTCCAGGTGCTTAGAAGTTCCTCTGTTTCATTTTCTCTGACTAACCGTCTTTGCTCACATCACAGCCTGCCTGGCACCGCCCTTCTTATTTTTGCAAGCGGAAGACCGCAAGTGATTCCAGATGTGGGACCTAAGGTCCATATCCTGGCTCAGAGGACATTCAGCTGCCAGGCGTGTTTGCTACACCCAATGTGGTAGCATCTGACAACCCCGACAGAGATTGAGACATCATGCTTGGCAAAACAACAGTGCCTGGGGTGACCTGTCTCTGCAAAGACCTTTTTGCAGATGTCCAGTCTGAATTTACCAAGCCACAATTTGTGCCTCTTGTCCCTGTTGTATCTCCTGCCCCTTACCGTGAGGAGTTCGGCTCTGCCCTCTTTATGAGTCCCCTTCAAAGGAGTTGTAGGCTGCCGTTAAATCCCCTCTTAGCCTTCAACTGCACAAGCCCAGATCCATCAGCCTCTTCTTGTAGTCCATGTACAACAAACATGTCACAGCATGTCCTTTCTTAAAGAAAGCCCTTTCCGCTGTTGCACTGATAGTTCTCTTGCTGACTTCTCCTCCTGCAAATGTGGTAGTCCCAGTCCTTGCAACCAACACGCAATCTGAACCCTTTTTTTTTAAAAAAAGAAAAGCAGCGATAAGGTAAAATACAAATTTCTTACCTCAAAAGGAATGGAACGAGAATAACCCAATGAAATCCCCTTGTGGACTTTGAAATAGGTGGGCACAGCCCCCAGAGTGGTGGACATCAGCTAGAACTGCTAAGCAAAGTTGCTGGAAGGAGTGTTCTGAGCTTGTTTGAATTCGTCTCACTTTGTAGTCTCAGTCGGTATAGTCCTGGCCAGTGGCTAAAACTCGTAGGAGTCATGCTGTCCCTCCCCTGACTGCCGCCAAGGGTGTTGTCAGTCACTCAGATGCTGCTCCAGTATCGTTGCCTGCTATAGCTGTGGTCCAGGATCTGCTGGGTTTCCACAACCTTCCTGAAAGATGGAAAAATGGACCCGAGAGCTACGGTGATTTTTCACATGACAATCATACATGTTAACAAGGGAGAGGGAGCGAAGTCAGTCTGGGAAGGGGACCATGCTTCAGTCAAATCCACAGTGGACCACTAGGATGTTCCAACCCCACAGTTGCCAGTTACCCCTGCGAATTACTGCATTAAAAAAAAATGAGCATTTTCTGATCTGTCTGAAGATCAAAATTTCAGACTATTTTTCATTTCGAAGCCTCGTTGTGCCTGTAAACATTGCTTAAATGCAAACCAAGCTACTTTCTCACGTGAGGAGGTCCAGAGGGAATCCACTGTGCTCAGAGGTGAGAACAAAATAAAATGTCTGGAACCAACCAGAAAACACTTGGGCTGTGTTCACCGAGCCAGCCGACAGCTGATACGCCTGCCTTCTTCTGGAGGGTCTGTCTGTTAAATATAGCAGATAATCTTAGTGATCTCAAAGAACCTTTATCCCATTTCTGACTGGTTTTCATCAGCTGAGCTCCGAAATCTCCCCTCTGTTCCACATATTCCACTCTCTGCAGTAGCGGAGCCTGGATTAGCCCCATGATAGGACCTTGGACAACACGGGGACAAAGACATGGAAGGAACCTGCCTGCATCCAGCTGGACGCGTGAGCTCAGACTCTTTGCTATATAGAAGTTGTTCCTTTCTTTCTGTGCAAACAAGAGTCTTGGAGGTTTCCAGACGGCTGTTGTGTGGAGCCAGCAAGATTGCCTCTTCCCTGGGGGCACGCTCAGTCTGCAATCTGGAACGGCATCCGCAGTCTGGAGTAACTCAGCCACAGATGCCAAGGGAGATGAAATACGGGATGCTTTCGCCGCCGGTAACCTGCGGGGTGTTTGAGCGTCATGCAGAACAACCTGAGGGAGCAGAAAACTGGAGCCAGCTGTTCTGGCACCAAACCCAGCCCAGAGTCAGGGAAACCACATTGCCGCTCTTATCGGCCTGCAAACTTATCTGGAATTTCCAATGATTTTCTCATGGCAAGAATTCCTGCTCTAACTTGAACCAGCAACGCACCGTGTCATTGCCATTTCTAACTAACTGAAACAGAGCAATAAGATGCCCAGTTAAATAAAGCCCTGGATTTTTTTCCAACATTTAGCATCAGAACTATGTTAAGAAGCCCTTCAGTGGGTCTGAGCTAAAAGAGGCTTGTTGGAAAATTCATGATTAAAATTTATTACAAAGAAGCGAATGGTATTACTAGGGCAATGAACGAGCATTTTCCTGGAAACTTGGAGAACTGATAGGAGAGAAATTTGTCTGCTATACAGAAACTGGAAGCATAGTTGGAAGTAAGACTCTGTCCTAAACCATGCAGCAAATGTTTAAAAATACACCTGTGTTCTGCAAAGCTCTGGTACCATCGCAGGGCTTGCCAGCATCGGTGTAAACCAAGCGAAGAAGGCATGCGAAGGTGCTGCTGGAGAGCATGGTTTCATGAGATGCCTTCTGCTCAGGGGGATAAGGGGTGATGCTCAGATCCTGTCTCCCAAAACTCTGCAGGAACTGTAGACCCTTTCTTGTCTGACAGTTTTGTTCCCTGAGGACTCTGGAGAACATGTCTTATGAGGAGCAGCTAAAGGAGTTGGGATTGTTTAGTCTGGAGAAGAGAAGGTTGAGGGGAGACCTTACTGCTCTCTGCAACTCCCTGAAAGGAGGTTGTAGTGAGATGGGAGCTGGTCTCTTCTCCCAAGTAACTAGCGATAGGACAAGAGGAAACAGGTTCAAGTTGCGCCAGGGGAGGTTTTGGCTGGACATTAGGAAAAAATTTTTCACTGCAAGAGTTATCAAACATTGGAACAGGCTGCCCAGGGAGGTGGTTGAGTCACCACCCCTAGAGGTGTTTAAAAGTCGTGTAGATGTGGTGCTTAGAGACATGGTTTAGTGGCAGACCTGGTAGAGTAGGGTCAATGGTTGGACTAGATGATCTTAAAGGTCTTTTCCAACCTAAACAATTCTATGATTCTATGATTCTTGTTCCCAAATCCTGTGGTGAAGCTGGGCTTGTGCAAGTCACGGCAGCTGTCGTGGAAGGCAGCTGGGATTCCGGCTTAAGGCATGTGCTGCAGCGCATCATCAGGCCCCACAGGGAATTAACACAGTACTCTCAGAGGGGACTAATTTTCTAGGAAATATTTAAATAGCTTCACGTCTGTAGTAGGAGCTGTGTGAATTTGGGGGGGGTTTCTTGTACAGAGCTAAGAGGCTGTCGCGGTGAGCTGTTGAGAAATGAAGGCTGGTGCATGGCTCTGGGTTGGGCACAGTTCCCAAAACACGGAAAAATTTGGAAGTGTGACAGGGAAGGAAGATCTTGTCAGGAATGACCCTGATGAAAGGAAGAAGCCTGCACTCTGCTGAAGGTTGTCCTGATTTAGGAGAGAATTCCTGCAGCCAGGGACGCTGCAGGGCAGCCCTTCAACACGGGCTTACGTCTCAAGTGGGTGTTTAAAGTTAAATGTCTGTAGAAATGCTCTCCTGAGGAAGTGTGGATGTGAGCCTGCTCTTTCTACGTCAGGCTGTATCCTTCAGTGCCTTATGGCTCACGATCTGCCCCGTGGCCTTTTCTCCGGTAGCTGGGACATAGACAATTTCACAAGGGGTTTGTTGGTGAAGTTCTCGGTGATCCTTATCAGCTGGTCCTACGGGTCGCTTTTACTTCGACACTGATAAAATCAAGTGACTGAAGACCAAAGAGCTGGAAACCAACGTTAAAGCCATTCACCGGTGGGTTGCTCTGTATCACAAGATGAACCAGCCAAGCTGTGGCACCAGCTTTCTTGTATGTGTGTTGTTTCCTACAATGTCTGAACCCTCAATGAGCCAATCCTTTAAGGATCTAAGCTTCCATTTGGAAGGGAAAATACTTTGAAGGAAAGTCTGTGGTCCCTGTGGTTCCGGGAAAACACAATGGAAAATATGGCTTTGAGCAGAGCTTGAAAGCAGGAGGCAAAGAACCAAGAAGTGACCAGTTGTGTGTGAGCCAGCCTCAGGCTGTTGAGGTCTGAGTCACCGGTCCCAAGAGCTTGGGCTGGCCAGTTGGGATATGACGGTGAATGTTGTGAGGAACACTAAATAGTGTCTGAATGAGATCTTATTTAAGTTGTAAAGCAACATACGTCATGGCTGTATCTGAGATGTAACCTTAACTCTTGGGAAAACCTGACTTGTCCAGAGAGTGTGATTTCTCACACTTAAGTTGGAAGAGCCTTTTTTGTTGCTTTCAATTGCTCAATCCAAGGGGGGAGGGGGGGGTGGTGTTGAAATCCGCCCCATTTTCACCCTACCTTTGGCAGCAGCGGTTTTGATCTCTGATCGATAACTGTATTTTACAAGCTCGCGCACTGTGGCTTGCATGTTCTCACAAAGCGTGCCTCTCCCATGGATCCAGCTGCCTAAAACTGAGGCTGTTTTATAAGGGCGTAAACCAGCTCTGGAGTCAGCTTCATTTCGGGGCTCTGCTCTCAGTCTCTCAGCACGGATAGATTTGGCTGTGACAGATCAGGAGAGTCCTAACCCAGTCCTTTCCTCCCCGTCCTTGCCCTGACCTCGGTACGGCGAGTGGTGGACCCCGACAGCCACTGCACATGGGTTTATGCTGAGCTGCGACGGCGGAGGTGCTGCCCTCTCTTTGCTGCTGCACGAAGCGGCGGAGCACACCGTGTCTGCAAGGCATTTAGCTTTTTGACCTTTTCTATCCTAGCTGGATGCCCATTCCTGCCCTGAGGAACTGGATAAAACCAAAAGACCCGTGGGGGAGAGGTCAGTTTATCTGCTGGGCACTAAGCACTACTCCAGTTAAGTCATCATCAGTCATTTCCAAGAGGTCACTGGCATTTCTAACATTGCTATTTAGACTTATAATTGGTCTCCTGTTCCTAAGAACACTTACGGACTTTAAGTCCTTAAAGACGTTTAATTTTTCATCAGTGGCCTCTGTCGTGCAGATCCCAGAAACTCAGGGCTGGTGGCTAAAGAGCAAATACTGTTCTCATAACAGGAACTTTCCTTCTCATCCTTTCGGCCGCTGCCAACTCCTCCTCCCATAGCCCGTGGCCACGAGACGCATCCATTTCTCGTGAGCCTCTAATCGTAGTTTTGTTCCCAGCTGACAGTTTGCTGTGGGAGGGTGTTAAGTATGCAGGCAGCGATTTGGTTTGCAGGAGGAAGCTGACACTTCTCTTCCTATTGTTTATTTTTGTGTCTTTGTCTTTTTTTACAGCCAGGGAAGCTTTCGAAGAGGCAGGAAACATCTTAAGTGGCCACGTAACGATGGGGATGTATTTTGAAGATGATGTCTTGGCTTTGTAAGTGGTTTCTCTTTTTTCTTTGGTGAGAATTCTAACTTATTAATGCAGTGAAAGCCAATGCCTAGAGCAAGTGTGACTGCCCAGGCTGAGTGCTCAGCGGCAGCCCCAGACGAGTCCTGTTGGTCAGGGAGGTTGGTCAGGACTCAGCCGGAGCGAGCTGTAGCCCTGGCTCTGCCACTGATTTACGACCTGTCCACGGTCAACTCATTTAGCCCTGGTGTAATAAAATGTCATCTCCCTTCCCGCTGTTCTTATTCACTCTGGGTATTTTCAGTCCTCTGGCTGTACCAGCCCCGCCACGCGTCTGTTGGGTTCCTCATACGAAGAGGACCGAAGTTTACTGGAGGGAAAAACAGGCTGGAAAAATGATACCCTCTAGCTGGGATGAGTGCGTGAGGAAGAAAAACAGTCCTGCCCTTCTCTTCCCATCAGGAAGATGTGACAAATTGTTACTAGTCTTCCTCTGTCTGCGGTCCCTTCACCTTCTCGTCTCCGCTTTCCCGCCCTGATGCTGCGAAAGTGCCTGCTGAGGTGGGGGTGGGGAAGGGGAGCGGAAGGGGGTTGCTGCAAAGCTAGGGGTGTAAATGTGAGTCTTGCTCTGGTGGTTGCCCCCACTTGCCAAGAGCAGCCAAAAGAGAGGCTGCTTGTGACTACTTGCAGGCTTTCTTGGCTAGCGGTGGAGTGGGGATTATGTCTGGGTGCTGGGAAATGGTTTGAAAGCCCTGAAATAAATGGTGTCTTTCCATGGAGCTGCCTTGGCGTGGAGCAGATGGCATTTCTGCAGCACTGTGGAAGGTGTTAAACCCCTTTGGTCTCATCCAGCTTCCCGATGGGCACTCGCATCTGGCTGTGAGATGTTTGCAACTGCCAAGGATGGGGAAGAACTATCTTTTCAACAGTTAATCTTACCAGGCATCTTTTTTGCTTGAAAGACGTACCCACCCATTTCCCTCCCCTTGGTAAGAGCAAGATGCTGCCACCAGTTCCAGGCAAAGCTTTGGGGAGGTGCATCCTCTTTCTGGAGGAAGAGCGCTGGAAGAATATAGCAGCCTTCCTCCTGCAAATACGGTAAAGGCGAAGTCAAGGCTTTCTTGGTCAGTTCCTGACTGAATAAGAGCATCAATTGAGGCCCTAACTTTAAGCCAAATTGGAGCTGATGGGATCTGAGCACGTGTCAGTCCGTGCTCTTAACTGTGTCATTAAGACTCGCTCCAGCAAGGGGCAAAGTGGTTTGGGTTAGATTCTGTGAGAGATCCTTCAGTGCCTATAAATGCAGCTAGATCCAAGGGGAATCTTCAGCTTGTCCTGGCGTTTCGTTTCCATCAGGAATTAGCTATCAAGGCAGAGTTAAAAATCACAGAAGGTCTTTGGCTTCTTTTCCAGGTGTGGGTTTAACAGCCAGTAATGCAACAGCGAATTATTCTCATTAGTTTCTTGCAGATGGGCTGCGTCTCTAGCATGTCTGATGAGACACAGTCGTTTTTTTGTGGAGAATAAAAATGAAAACATCTTGGTAGTGCATCTCTATTAACCAAACTGTGCTCAAAGCACCAGCCATGGTTGGGTCTCGGAGGCGAGGCAGGGCCAGGCTCGTTTGTTACTGGGGTGGGAGACCAGCGGGCGATGGCAGGTACAGGAGTCACAACCGGCAGCATCAGGGGGACAAACCTGACCCTCGGAGCTGAAAGACTTTTCTCCTTTAAGGATCTCAGCCCAGCTGATAGAAGGAAAAAAAGCCAAGGAAGACAGGGTGATCTTAGAAAACAAGATACCAGTAGCAAAAGCCTGCGTTCTCTCAGCAGTGACACATGCGAGAATACACCTCCATCCTCCTGCTCCAGCCGCGGTCTGCAGCGTGCTCCAGTTTAGTTGGAATGGTTAGTGCAGTTTATCTAGATACTCATTCTGCCAAGTCTGGATTTTGGCTGTGATTTGTGGGTGAAGCTACTGTAGATGGTCATCTTCTCAACTGTAAGTAGAAAGTAAACACTTACAGGAATTCCTTATGCAAGAGCCGGGCTCACTTCCCTTCTTCAGAAAAGAAAAGCTATTCTTCTGCTAAACGCTCAAGGAGGAAATATTTGTGGCTCCCAGGTCACGGAAAGCTGAGTCCCCTCTTCCCAGAGAAAAAGGTATACAAAATACACAATGTTGTTAGCAAACCTGTTTGCTCAGCAAGCACCTGCTCGGTTGGTAACTAATGAAAGAAAAAAAGAAGCGTTAAGGAAGAAATGCTTTGAATGAAGTAATTATTTATTTCTCAAATACTTAGATGTCATAGATTCCTGCCAAGTATTTGTTTGCAGATGTTTTTCATTTAAATGGAAGTCTCACATTACCCGTCGAATGCCCCTGCTATACAAATAGAAAGTTGTCATAAGCAACAATACAACTGCTCAGTACCAGTAAGACGAGAAGCGATATCAGGGTAGACTCTAGCTATTAGGTGGGGAATTTGTTGGTTTTCTGGCAGTATTTAAGAAACTTCCTTATCAAAGGCTGCTGAACAAGTTGATGTATTTAGATGTAGGGAGCAAGAGTCCTTACCTCCTCTGAGAAGTCATCAAGCCAGAGAGTCTCTTTAAGACCTGTGGAAGTTTGAGACGTTCAAAATCCCTGAATTTAAAAATGTTCTAGGTTTTACCATTCTTAATTGATTGCAAATACAGGTTAATTTGAAAAACAACAGAGAGAAAATTTAAGGACCTTCCTAATAGATCAAGGCCACGTAGTGATAGGACGACGGGGGATGGCTTCAAACTGGAAGAGAGGAGACTTAGATGAGATATGAGGAAGAAATTCTTGACTGTGAGGGTGGTGAGACACTGGCCCAGGTTGCCCAGAGCAGCTGTGGCTGCCCCATCCCTGGAGGTGTTCCAGGCCAGGTTGGACGGGGCTTTGAGCAACCTGGTCTAGTGGGAGGTGTCCTTGCCCATGGCAGGGGGTTGGAACTAGGTGACCTTTAAGGTCCCTTTGAACCTAAACAGGGCAGAAAGGGGACAGCTTAGCTCAGGGCTGGATTTACAAAGATAAATTAAAAAAAAGCAGAGGATACTGCAAAATGAAACTGAAATGGCTTGGATAAATCCAAGAAGAGCTTAGCAGCAGGACTCACAACATTTGAAGGCCTGAGGATAGTCCAAGGTCATTCATTACTGCTGCTCTTTATCAAGGCATCAGTGCAGATCTGGGGTGTCCCATAGGAATTTGCAGTGGGTGTGTTATTTCCAGACAGATAAGTGCTGTGATGGAGGAAGTGAAACGCCTACATATGAGCTGAACATCATGGAAATGTGTTGTCTGCAGTTCCCTCCACTTGCTTTGTCATTGGTGACCTAAAACACCAAACACTGAGATTTTTAAAGCAAAATTGAACACATTTCCATCCCATTCAGAACTGCTGAAATAAGCGTCCAAACTGAACTTGCCTGAGCAAACTGTGGAGGGAAGTGCAATAGGTTGTAACATGACTTTTCTACGAGCTGCCTTTCATTAAAAATAAGTGGTTTGTTCTGCAGTTGGCCGAGTCTGTGTTGCGTCTTTCTCATAGGGGAAAAAAAAAAAGATGGACCAGATTGCTTTTGAAAAGGAAATCAAAGGCTTTCCACCTCCCCACCCCAAAGTGTCCTTACACCTCACTCATTTCCCCAGCAATTCTAGTGTCACAGCCTTTGAAAAATTGCCAGCAGCCTTTGAAAAATAAACTACAGACACCCCCAAAAAAACTGTTGAGGCAGCTGACTTCCTCCGTCGCGCTCTTCCTCTGGGCACTGACATCTGGAGCCTTCAGGACTGAAGTTCCTCAGACTTCCAGAAAATTGCTCTCCCGTCTTGGTGTACCCCCTGCCCTTTCATTGCTCAGACTTCTCCTATTTTTGCTCTTTCCACCTTCTCAGCTTTTCTTTAAATACCCTTGAACCCTCTTCACCAGAAGAACATTGGGGAACAAAGGGTGAGCTGGCTTCTCCACCAAGAGTACGTGTGTGCAGCCTGTGTGTGTTGCTCTGACGTGGGGCTGGACTTCAGCAAAATTGCCTGTGTTCACCAAGCCAAAAATTGGATCTCCTGGAGCGTATTTTGTGTAGGTCGGTGTCCCTCAGATGGAGTCGAAGACCTTCTGTTTGCCTTGGCTTGGGAGGCAGAGAAAAGCACGGGGTGGGTATTTGCAGCACCTAACCTAAGGTGTGCAAATGAAAGAGAAGGGCCAGCAGAGAGTTTAGACCAGATTTTCCCTATTATTTAACTGCTGATGTCTTTTTTGCAGAAGAAAGTGCTGGTTGTGTGTGTATGTGTATATTTAGCGCCGGGTGCGAGCTGGGTAAGTGCCTGTTTCAGAAGGGGACGAGGGAACACGTCAGCCCCGTCTCTCCCCGGTGGCTCAAATCAGGACTGTGCAGGGGCTGGAGAGATGGGGAATGCCATGGGCAGGGCGGGCAGCTCAGGACCCTTTCCTCCCGCAGGTGCTCTAACAGCCGCCTTTCCCTCCCCTACATCCCTGTCCCCACTTGTCCTCACCCTGAGGATGCCAGCTCTGCGTCCAGCAGATTCGGTGTGTGCTGAACCCCCTGGCCAGATCTTGTTACCATCCCTCTTTTTCAGATCCCGTAAATATGCGGTGTCCCCCCCAGCCCTCCTCCTTGCCAGGAGCGGAGGTCGGAGTGTGGAAGGCATCGCTTTGTCCAAACAGAGCACGCAGGACATGGTGCGGATGATCAGATATGAATTGCTGGACATTTTTGTAAGTTTAAAAAAAAAAACAAAAAAAAAAACCAAACCAAAAAGGGTCCTTTTTCCATTGCGGTCATTTGCAGAAGCGCTCACCAAAATGGTCATCAAACATTGGAAGAGGCCGCCCAGGGAAGTGGTGGAATCACCATCCCTGGAGGTATTTAAAAGATGGGTAGATGTGGTGCTGAGGGACATGGTTTAGTGGTGGGTTTGGCAGTGTTAGGTTCATGGTTGGACTCCATCATCTTAAAGGTCCCTTCCAACACAGACGATTCTATGATTCTATGATTATAACATGGAGCTTTGCAAAATAGATATGTTTGCCCGTTATTTCTATCATGCTGAGTTACGCTTGTTTTTAAATTTTATGGCTTGGATCAGACAGCCTGGACAGAAATCTGCTGTTTGCTGTGTGGTCTCGTGGGAGGAGACCCTGGGAGTCGATGGCCTGCCGTGTGCTCGTAGTCACAGACCTGCTGCTGTGGTGGCTTTGCCCTTCACGGGCTCTGCTCCCTGCCTCTTGCAGATGCCGTCCAGAGCCCGGTTATAGCCATAACACGTGGAGCTGGGCTGAGCTGACCTGGCTTCTGCCTGCTCAGCTCACACCCCTTCATCTCAGCCTGCACAGCTGCTCGTTCAGACTTGGCTTGCGATGGGACGGGCTGGGCGTAGACATCTCCAACGTGCACCAAGATCCCAGCACCCACACTTGGTTTTGAGGTGCTTGTGTTCAGCGTGGGCCCTACAGCCTTGCTTAGCCCCTGCACCCCTCGCGTGAGGACAGAAAGTCTAATTTTGTCCCGTTCTCTCCTCCCTATAAACCCCAACTTCTTGTTTTGATGTCTTGCAGCCAGAAATCACCGTGCAAAACCTACCCCGCTACTTGCAACTCAGAAAGCCCTTCCTCATCTTGTTCAGCGATGGTGACATCGGTCAAATGGAAAGCAAGGAAATGCTGAAGCTGGCAAAAGGAAGACACCAGCAAGCGTTTGTGGCTTGCTGGTTGAACTTGTGAGTGTGTAAAAACCTCTTTTCTACTTTCCGTTAGCTCGCTCTTAGCGTTTCAGGGCAAGAAAAAACTGAGTCTGCAATTACTGAAAACACTGTCTGGCTGGTTAATGTGATTATTTGGTCTGAAGTCATCCTAAGTTGGGAGATCAAATCATTTAGCAGTGATTCAGTATGTATTCTGGGCAGCTGCAAAATTGCATGACAAAGTAAAATTAGTAAACGTTTAATTGATTGCAGAAATAATTTTCAGCAGAGTAAAATGTTCTCAAAGATGTCGCGTGGTAGCTTCACCCTGGCTCTGGTGGTATTTGTATTTTTTTCACATGTGAGAGAAAAAAGGAAATTTGCCCTCCTGGAGGGAGGTGATTTTTCCACCAGCAATTAGAGGGAAGCACAACAGGGCAATTACTGATTGTTGACTGGGGGAAAGAAAGCTTTCAGCAAAAGGGACAGCCAGAAGAGACCCCATGAAGCAAACTTAAAAAATATTCAAGAAACAAAATGAATCCAGGAGCTAAGAAATAGAAAGTTGCAGGAGCGGGGATTTTTTTTAATCCTCCCCTGCCCAGTTGCATTTTCAGTTTTTAGCCCGTTTGTTTTGCCCGAGCCCAGAGACACCTCGCTGTCTTAATCATCATGTGCTTTGAAGTCTGGGAAGCGCCTCACAGCGTGGGCTGAAGTTTAGCTAACGGGGAAGGCACATGTTTTCAAAGAGAAGACAATTCGTTTGCCAGTAATGCACAAGAAACCAGAGCCCCTGGAACTTCCCCACCTACACATCTGCCTTTGCTCTCCCTTCCTGAGAAAGAGCGAGCTGGCCTTTGTCAGAGCGAGAGGGCATTGCCACAAAAGAGGCCAGAATGCAGCCATCGGCTCGGAAAAAGTAGCACAGTCCTAGAAAGAGGATCTCATTCCCAAGGCGAAAGCCAGCTCAGACCTCGAGCATCACTTTCAGCCTGAAAATAGTGCCGGAAAGACTCATCATCTTCGTGGGCTTGCTGTCCCTCCATCTCAATGTCCTCTTTTGGCTCTTTCTGTGTGGCTTGGGGAAGTTGCCATCCCAGCTCCTCAGGCTGTGGGAACCACCCAGCAGCTGCCCAGGGGCTGGACCGCCTGAGCCCAGCCCTCTGCATCACCTCCTGCCTTTCCATCCCCTGCAGACTTGCTGCAGCCGCAGGCCGGTGGCAGCAGCTGGGCTGGAGGGACCTGGTAGCTCTCCCCGCAAACAGGGGCTAACCATGGGGGGCTGCAGGATCTGTCCCGCTCCTCTCTCACCTGTTCTTAAAAACTTATGGTGGAGAACATTTCACACCCTCTTACAGAATTTGCCCCAGCTCCTCCTCCTCGAGGATTTCTTCACACATCTAATCTGCTGTCTGCTCCTTCTCCCTTGGACCCTAATGGCTTGCTTAAGGCATTGAGCTTATAAATAACATGGTAAGCTTCTACAGCTGTCCCATAGGCCAAACTCTGCGCTTTGCTGGATGTGCCCCAAGGGCTTTGGTGCTTGCTTGGCTCTTAGTCCTGGTGTGCCACCAAACTGCTGGTGAGCGAGTTGAATCTCCTCTTCCCAACAGGAAGAAGACTCCGGTGGGACTCGGGGTCCTGAAGGCCTACTTTGCCACCGTACCTTCGCTGCCTCTTCTCGTCTGGGTGAACCTTCATGCCGGGGGGCAGGTATTCAAGTTCCCATCAGAGGAGACCATCACTGAAATGAACATCTTGTCTTGGCTGGAGAAGCTAAAAGCAGGACTGGAGATTCCCAGCAGTAAGTGGACATGCGTTTGTAATGTTCCTAAGCACGCACTGTTAGCTCCGGTCTGTTTATGCAAAGACGCTACGTGCAATAAATTGTCTGCCCTGGAATTTAACGATGGAAAAACTAGCTATGCTAGTTTGAGCTGGAGAAGTACAAATAGTCCGGCCAGCAGAGAATACCTGCACTCACGAGTTTGCTTTGGGACTGTTTAACGTTCAGAGCCAAGCGTGAATAGTTCTGAACCGACATCTCTTCCCCAAGATAAACCCCAAACCTGGCTGTGCCCTTCGGTTCCTGTGAACAGACCTTCTGAAACGCAGCTTGCTAACAAAAAAATCTCCTGACTCCCAGTTGTCAGCATAAGAAATAGCTGCTCTTTAGGAACCTTCCAGCAATTTTTGGGATGGGAGAGGATGAGGAAGCTGGTGCTTTGCTGTGATCTTTGGGACATAAGGGGTTGGCTGGTACCGTGAAGCTTTTCACTGTGTCCCTCCTGCCTTGATCAGCCTGCTGAAGCTTTGGAGGAAGGCAGCACAGACGTGCCTTCCTCCTGTGTTACGTGTAGCCATGGGATGCCACAGGGATCTTGGGAATTACCAGCTGCAAGCCTGCTCCAGGTTGCGGAAGGGCGATGGGGTAACTCCACTTGATCTTTGTGAATTTTAAAATGAGACTTTCAAAGCAAGTGTTTCCAAAAGCGTGGTGGGGTAGGATGTGTAGACTGTCGCCGGAGCTGAAGACACCATTTCTGACCCAGTAATTGCTGGGAGAACCCTGTGAGCCAGCCATCCTCCCACAACTCTTTCCATTGCCACTGCTAAAGGCACCTGGCTGTCGTGTATCATAGAATCACAGAACGGTTTGGGTTGGAAGGTCCAACCCCCCCTGCCATGGGCAGGGACATCTTCAACTAGATGAGGAGGTCAGAAGGTCTCTAGGTAGACACCTCAGTTTTCAGGGGTGGCAGAGGGGTGCGTTGATGGCTGAGCCAGCCATCACAGCCTCCTTCCTCAGGCTTTTAAGTGCCACGAACCGTGTGATCAGTCTTAAAAGCATAAATTAAAGAGCATCCTCATGTAATGGGACCGCTTCCTCCCCGTATAGACAGCAGTTTCCCCTCACTCCTAATGATGTCTCAGTAATGCACGGTCATTAACACGGTTATCTGAGACCTGAATGGAACAGCCACCCACTGGTGGACAGACCTCGAGCGTGACCTTTGCAGTGAGGACAGAGGGACCCCCGTAGCCTTCGGGGAGCGGAGCCTTGGCCAGCTCCAGTAAACACAAAGGCACTCCTGGCTGGTTTAATTTGAGTGGTGGTATTAATTTTGGAGGAAAGAGGGTGAGCTTTAAGAGAAGGTCTTTAATCTTGCTTTCACTGGAAGGGCAAAAGAAGCCATAATTCCTTTGAAAGGGAAACACCCGTGGAGTGGGGCTGCGTAACTCTTAACTTATTAACATGGGACTGTATTTGCTTCTCAGGTACCTTGTCTGAGGAAGACTGGAAACCACCTCTCCCTGCTTACGACTTCCTCCAGATGATGGAGACAGCTGTGCCTGAGCTCCCCCTCCATACCTCCCACCACCGCGGGGACACCCCGGCGCAGCGCCCACCCGAAAGCCCAGGAGGGGACACCACCGTCCAGGAGGAGCCATCCCAGGAGACCAAGGCAGAGAAAGTCGGGACCCCTGGGAGGGACCTGCGGGGGACAGCCCCAAGGCTGGCGGCAAGGGAGAAGCAGGGCAAGAGACACAGCGAGCTCTGAGAGCTGGGCATCCCCCTGCCGGGGGCAGTGCAAGATGTGGGACGGTGCCCAGAAAACCCTCTCAACTTTCTCAGGCCTCCACGAGCCTTTACACCAAGGAGAGAAGTGCTTTTAGCTGTAAATTAATGGTGAAGGGATAAAAAAGTCCCTAAGCCTCGGTGTGAGCTCCCGGCTGCAGTGTGCTGGTCGTTCTGCCGTGGCTGTGATTTGTGATGCCAGAAACGTGCCCGTACGCCCCTCACCTTGGCTCCCCCGGCTGCCGTTGGGGTTGCGTTCCACAGCAAGCGGCGAGAGCAGCTCTGCAGGGAGGTCGCTGCGAGGCAGCTCAGCCCACCCCATAGCTGGGGGAGAGGTGGGGTGAGCTCCCCGCGCGCTGGAGGCTCGCCCGCACAACGAAAAGCCGAATCGGCACATCCTTGGCTCTATAGTTTCTGTATGTCTCACACAGGTGCTTCGGTTGCCACCGAGCAGGAAGGGGTGAGTGATTCCAGGATAAAAAGCACATTTCTCTCCCCCTGGTTGCAGTAGGGGCTCTACTGATGTGTGTCAGCAAGCCCCGCTCTCAAAAAGTGATTAAATCTGCACTGTAACCGTGCGGAGCTGGGAGGGCAAGCATGCCACCAGCTCCAGGGCTGCTTAAACTGGCACCCGCTTGTGTTTACCCCCGACTTGTGAACCAAATTTGTGAGCATGTTCATCCTCAGGGGTAAGAGGAGTGTCTGGTTAAAGCAGTTTTATTACAAAGGCCAGAGCTCAGGTCATCACAAGAGCCATGAATAGCTGGGACAAAAATCTGCCAGTAAATCCCAAGGGCAGGCAGGTTGGAAGATGGCTTTGCTCAGCGCTGGCATTTTCTTGGTTCCAAGCCCAGGGGGTTATTTGCAACCTCGTTTTTTCTTTGCTCTCGGTGACGGCAGCGAGGTTGGTGCTTTCTGAGCTGGGGACGGTGCGGGCAGTGGGGTCTGCAGAAAGCCCAGCACTTTGGAGACGAAGGGCAAGGCTGGCAGTGCTGGGGACGGACCCTTCCGAGGTGGGGTGGAGTTCCTTCACATCCATATCTAGATGGGGAAGCGGCTTTCCAGCCTCTGCCCATCTCCTGGGGACAGGAGATCCCAGCTCTGTCGTTCCTTGCTGGAGGACCTGAACCTGCAGGCCAGCGTGGCGTGTGGCCTGGGGAGAGCCGTCTGCTTGGAGGGAAGCTTCATCTAATCCCATGACGATCTTCCCACCCCTTTCAATAAACATCTGCTCCCTTCCACAGCACCACTGAGATGTGCCGGGAGGGTTGGATCCTCCTCCTCCTCCTTATGGTTCTGAATTTACTGGGGAGAGGAAGAATTGATGGTAAGGAGCTGCCGAGAGCGTTGTAAAGTCTGTATTTCTCATCCTGTGAGCAGCCCACATAGTTGGGAATATTTTGAAATGCCCAGGAATAGACCATTAGTCCTGGGCTCTCCTCGAAGCCCTTAATTGAAACAGACCATTTTTGGACTTAATGACAGGCTTAGAGCCAAAATGTATGTATTTAAAGTAATAAACTGTAGCATGCAGATCGGGGCCTGCCATGCAGCTGAAGATTCCCAAGGGAAGGAGTAGGTCAGGGCGCGAACAGATGCTCGGCGAGTTCCCGTCATTCCTCTGCTGTATAAGGTCGTTACAGTGCTAGGCTCTACGAGCTGTACGTCGGTCGTTTCCCGTCCTGTCCCTAATGACGCCACTGCTGGTGTTGCAGCGTTGCTCTCCTGCTTGGTGCAGGTGAAGGGCGATATTTGGGCTTGTCCTCGATGTCTTAAATAAATTCCGCCTCAAGTGCAGTCAATCTACTTCTGTCTTGGGTGCGGCGCGGTGAATGGAGGGGCCGGTGTCCTCGGCTGGAGTGGCTGCACCCCTATGGGAACGCTCCTCCAGCCTGCCCAGCCCTGCAGCAGAAGGATCCCTTCCTTCAGCAGGGTTTGTGCAAGATGAGGAGCGTTCCCCCATCCCCGCTCTTCTTGACCCCGTGTCCTTTTTCAATCGCAGCCCTTCTCGTGTGCAAGCATCGGGGCAGGAGCTTGTCACTAGGGGTCAGTGCCACATCTTGGTTATGGCTGCAAAAATTGCTGCCTCTCCCAATGCTGCTTAAATTGATGCTGGAGCATTGCCACCAAAGCGATGGGGGGACGGGAGCGGCTATCCAGTGGGGTCCTGGGGGGATGTTGGTGGCCGAGGGGCTGTTTGCTCCCAGGCTCAGAGGCTGTCGCAAGCCTGGAGGGTTGGGGAGTCCCGGCTCTACAAGCTTCAGCCCCCACATCAACAGTGGGATCCACCAGCTCGAGCCTCCTGGCTGGGGTTGGAGGTACCAGGAGCCCCGAGGTGCCTGCGGTGACATGAGGAAGGGACGTGCTTGTCCGTGTCCCACCGCTGCCACCATCAAACCGGATTGGCAGCGGTGTTTGCTGGAGCTGCCGACTGTGAGCACGGGTATGGGTCGGGGTCCTGGACCACATCAGGGTGCATGGGCCTGGCTGGGACTTTGTTGTGTTGGGGGTTTTTTTTTAATACAAAATGTCTTTTTCATTGCGTAGCACAAGCAGGCACTTAGGGAAATCCGTCGAGGCATATATGTGCCAGGATGTGTGTGTATAGAGAGAAAATGTTAGGGATATTGGGGAGAGTTTGATTGCGGTCTGCATCCCACAGCGCGCTCATTCGCTGGAAGAACCACTCCTGGTTGGTTTTAATCGCGACGTCCCTGGGGAAAAAAGGGTGCGGAAAGAAATATTCAGTGGGTGTTTGTGGCCTTGAGTGAGGAGCAAGTCGGAGGAAGGAGAGCTCTGGACAGGGGAGGCACCTGCGAGGGACGGAGTGCGTCCCACCAGGCTTGAGGAGCAGGATGCTGTCCTGCACGCACCGCTCGGCAAAGAAGTGGAGGGCAGCCAGCGGTCACCTGGGGACTGCATGGGGGGTCTGCCCCTTCTCCGTATCTCCGCACAATGCTGATGCTGAAGCGAGGCAAGATCACAATGAAGACTGATGCTATCAGCTCCTTTTTCAACCCTTTAACACCAAACGACGCGTCTGTTTGGGTAAGCCACAGATGTGGCTCCCTCGATGACGCAAGTGAGGTGCACCTTGAGCTGAAGAACTGCTAGATTTCCCGACAGATACAGTATTGGCTATTTATGGCTTCAGACCAAACTCTTCTTTTGGTGATACTTTAGTACGCCAAAGGTAGACATTTGGTTGTACTTCACACGCTTTGGGAGCCCTTCAGGTGGTGCTTAAATGTCAGTGGTTGATCAGAAGATAAAATGATGATGCACACACACACAAAGGATTACGTGCTTGTCCAGGAGAGCAAAACAATTTAAGTTATTGTCTGAAACAACAGAAAGTTCTCCATGTGCTGTGGTCTGGCTGATCTTTCTCCATCCTCAATGAGTTCTGCTGAGCCATCATCATCGGTTAGGAGGGAGGAAGGCTTGCAGCAGCAGTGTGAGGGAACATTAAGGGTGCACATTGTGTTTTCCATGTTTAAAGAGCTTTTAGAGGAAGAGTTATGGAAGTGTCTGCTGCCTGGCTGGGCCAAGGGGTGGGGATTGAATAGCGTGAAAGCCCTGGGGACCCGACTGCAGGACGGAGATTCCCATGCCATCGGCCACCCTCGGGTGTTCAGCTCCCAGCTGCTCCCACTGATGTCTCTGCTGGGTGCTCTTCAAACCGTGGGACACTGGGACGCAATCACGGCATTTTTCCCAGCTTTTTGGCCCTTTGAGCAAAACGAGGCAGGTGAAAGACAAGTCCTTGTGGTGGAAGGTGAATTTTCCAAATCGGTTGTTCTCAGCCCATCCTGGACCACTGGTGGCCAGTCCCTCCCAGTAAGCCTCACTCCATGGCCAGGCTCTAGTCTGGCTCTGCCATAGGGATACAGCTGCAGGACAGCGGAAGAGAAGGCTGTAGGAGGGATGAGGCAGGAGACGACATTGTCCCCAGGAGGGAGATGCTGCAAGGCAGGACTGGGGGCACGGGAAGGACACATCTGCCTGCGCGCAGGCAGCTGCCGTGCCAGCAATTCCTGGCAGGGCTGCCAGGATGTGAAGCAGGACATGGACCTGGTGGGCTGGCTTGTGTCTCTCGGTGCCTGGCACTGAGCGGGGACAGGGCGTCTGGCAGGGCTGGGGGATGGTGGGGACCAGTCACTCCGTCCCATCTGGTGGTTCAGCCTGGCAGAGATACTTTCCCTGCTGCCATCCAGCAGGGCAGGTTCCTCTCCAGCATGCCTTGGCCACCATCCCTGCCATGGGGCACCCTCCCCTGCCGCAGGTCCCTGCCAGCAGCGATGGAACTGTGGCCAGGGCTGTTTGCCTGGAGTTGCTGGTCTCCTGCCGAGGCTTCCTCAAATTGCCTTTGGCAGCCAGATGGCCAGACCTCAGTCCACCCTTGGGGGCACCCAGTTTTACAAGGGCGATGCAAACCATGCTGGTACCCTGGGGCTGTGATCCCTGTGCCTGTGGCATTGCCCGAGGGGATGGGAGAAGCGTCCTGTGGTTCAGCAGTGCCTGGGGTGGTCTGTCATTGCCACGGGTCCCCCTGCCCAGACCCACACCAGCTCCCCGAGCCCACGCGATGCCCTGGCTGCCTGCTGATTTGGAGCAGGGCCGGTGGCCGGAGCATGGCGGTGGGGAATCTGGAGACAGACAGACAGATGTTGGTCTGGGAAGCGGTCAGTGCCATATTGGCACGGCTGGAGGTGGCAAAGGAGCTGCGCTGGGGAAGGGAGGGTGCCGGGGCAGGATGGAGCTGGGATGTGAGATAAGGGGTGGTGACTGGGCAGGATGGGCTTCCTTGTTGTGTAGTGTGGCTCTTCCGCCTGGCATTTCTATTGCTAAAAATACAGCCGTGCTCCTGGTGCAGGCCCAGGGCAGGTATCCACAGCACCCAACCCCATGCTGCCCATGGTAGCTCGCAGGGTGGCCGTGATGGGGCCTCCATCCCTTCTGCCCCATGCTCAGCATGGGGAGAGGTTAGGTCTCAAGGGCACCATGGCTCCATCCTCCTAGAGCCAGGGATCGGGATGGTGCTGGGATGAACAGCCCAAACCAGCTCCTTGCCGAACGCCTTCTCTATGTATTTTCCCTTCCCAGCAGAGGTGCTCCACCACCAGCCTCTCCTTCTGGAATTACACCCATGGCTACAGCGTTCTGCTCTGTCCCCAGGCCGGGTGATGTGGATGTCCATGCAGGGACCTCGCTGCTCATGCCACTGGCTGGTCAGGGTGACTCTCACACCCAGCAGGTGAAGTCAAAGACCGGGCTGGAAGAACAACAACCACAAAGGACCATCCCATGGCAATCCCCCTACGGTGTGATTTACCCTGGAGAGCTGGAGCCCCCGAGGTTCCGCAGGGCTGGGAAGGGGGTGGAGGTGGCACGTCCCCTGGCGCCACGTCGCTGGCTCCATTGTTCATTGTTCCCTCTTGGCTCATTGGAGCCGGCGTGGGGACGGGAAGCGATAAGGGGAGAGAGGGCACTGCTCCGGTTCCTGCTCTCCGGCAGGTTATTTCCCCACTCACCCAACCTCTCCTTAGGTAAACTCAGCGCTTCGCCTCCCTTAGAGTTTGCTTTGCTCTCCCGCAGTCATCCAGCACGGCACGGGGCCTGGGGAAAACAGCACGGCTCTATTAATAGCCCATGGGGTTGCCAAATCCCTTCTGTATGTTGAAAGAGCGGTGGTGGCTGCAATACCGTGATTCAGCCCTCGGTGGTAACACACGGACCAGTTCCCCAGCGGGGCCATGCTGGGAAGGCTCCCAGCTTCTCTCCAGCCCCGGAGGGTAATGCTCGGCTCTCCAGCAGGGTGGGGAGGTGGGGAAGGGCCTTTGCTTCATCGGCTGGGGATTTCTTGGCTTGCTTGCAACACAAATAGTCGTATCGCTGAACTTGGTGTTGCTCCTCTCCGTTGGCAGCTGCCCAAGCTCACGGGCTGGACTCACTCTGCCCATGGACCCATAAAAAGTGAAAACCAGAACCCTGGCTGAAGGCAAAGCCATGGACCTGTTGCTGCGGCTCCTTGTACCTAGGGCTGAAGCAGGCTCTCAAGGATGAAAGCCATGGTGTCCCTGGCCCAGCCTTGCTCCATGAGTGGTCCTGTCTGGAGGAGAGAGAACGACAGAGCCTCTCAGTACAGTGCTTGGAGCATCTCCTCAGGCCCCTTTTGAGTTTTATGTCTTGGGGTCTTCTCTCCTGCAACTGGGCAATTGGAGTGACCCATGTTGGGGAGTGGGAGTTTTGGAGGGCTGCGTTACCCTGGAGAGATGCTCTGGGTGACTCTCTGTGCATGCCAGCCCTGCTGTCGGGAGGTGGGTGGGAGAAGTGGTCCGTGGGGAGAGGTGGGATCCTGGACATGGAGGTACCATGGGGCTGCGTAAAGGATGGGAGAGTTGAGCTTTGTGCAGCAGCGAGCAGAGGAGGGAGCCCCAGCTGTGAGTGGGACCAGGCACTAACACTAAGGCAAATATTTGGAAAGGCAGATACTGCCCAAATATAACTGCAAATGCTTTCAGGAGCAAAGCTAGAACAATGTCCATGTGCAGTGGCCAGGGTCACCTGGCCAGTGGCTGCTGCCAGCGTGGGGGACAGAGGTAGGGCAGGGACACTGGCCAGCACCTGGCCATTTATTATCCTTCCTGTGGCAGTGTGTGGGGTCTGTGGGGCTTCTTTTGGCTGAGCTTTTTGGAGATGCCCCATCCCCATGGACCTGGCAGCTGAGGAGGTGACAAATAGCTTCTCCTCCCTTGTCAGTACATGGATGCTGAAATGTGGGCACCGGCATCCAGACAGTCTCCTCGTTCGCTCCCAGGAATCGGCACCTTTAGGTTCAAATTCAACCTCTCTGTTTAACTACGTCCAGGGGAGGATATTTGAGAGCCTAAAGGGATTAGCACCAGCCGGGTGGGGGGGGGAGGGAATCTTAGGGCAGGGGTCCCTGTCCCCGCAGACCTGCCCAAACCCGAGAGCAGTGGGGCTGGAGCCAAGGCAACAGCTCAGCCTCATGGCGGGGCAGCCAGATGTGCTGCTGGCAGCTGCCTGTGGCAAACCCGGGACGGCAGGCACGGGCCGTGACTCACCAGCCTTTCACCGGCCAGCGTGTTGCGTCTCTGCCATGCGGGGCAGCCTGCTCGCTCCCCCCGGGGTTTGCAGACCCCCTGGGGAAAAGCGGGGTGCGTGAGTCGCCCAGCCAGGTGCAGAGATTTTGACCCCATCAGCCCGGTGTCCGCGTCACTTGGGAACTGTCTGAGCTTGGAGGTGGCAGGGAGGGGACAGTCCCCTCCCAGTGCTTGAGCAGCCTGATTCCCCCCGGGACTGAGCCCCGTGCCAGGGACAGAAGGGTGATGGGGTGGCTCATGGGGACGTGGGGATCCTGGCAGAGTTGGTCCGATGCAGTATTTTCACTGGAGAGCCGGTGTGACAGCCTCAGGCTTCAATGGAGCTTCAGCCCCATCCTTGCCAAGCACCCGGGTGGCCCCAAATCTTGTCCTCATGTCCCCAATCCACCTTCCATCCCCAGGAGCAGCCCGGCCAGGCCCCAGCTCTACTGGCCGAGACCCTTCTGGGGTGGGACCTCCCGGCAACATGCCAGGCCCCCCAAGCTGGGGGACCAGGCACAGCCTTCTTGGGGGCGTCACGCTGAGAAACATCCTTCAGTGCCTGTTGTGGGTCCGAGCTCCTCCAGGGACTGTGTGTTTTTGGGGTGGCATAAGGTGGTAGAGGAATGCACCAGATCCCTGCTCCAGACACCCAGCTTGGAGCTCCAGCAGCTCCAAAAACCTCAGCAAAATCCCCCTGTCCACTCCTGCTGAGCCGGAGTAGGGCGTAAACCCGAGCAGGCAGCCGTGACAGGCACCCGGGACATCTGGGTGTGATTCCTCACTGGGGTGATGTCCCCAGAGCCCTAATCTTGCCTCTTCCTGAACTGTCCCCAAGCTTCCTCATTTCTCTCCTGCTGAATTCCCCCTTCCCTCCCCAAGCCCCCACCCACTCCCTGGGAAGAGCACAGCTCCCGAAAGGACACGCAGTGTCGAAACCCATCTCCCAGGTGTGGGAATGAGCTAAGATGACAGCCGGGGTGTGAACAACTGTGGTTTGACCCGTGGCCACCATCTCCTGCTGTGGGCACCATCTCCTGCTGTGGTCCCCACCCTGGTGGCACCCATCCTTCCTCCTCGTGCTGCAGGCAGCAGCACCCACTGCCAGCCCCTTGCACAGAGCTGGGTTTCTCCAAGGTTAATCGCCATGCTCTGAGCCATCCCCATGTGCAGACCCCCAGGGTCCAACCTCTTGTCCTCCTTTGGCACGGTGCCACCTCCTTCACCTGCCCTTAATGAAGACCATGAAAAATATGAGCTTGCAACCCCCTAACACAGTCTTCAGGGGCTCCAGCTCCCAAGGCACATGGATGCCAGCTGAGGACCCCAGAGGGACAAATCCCAAAAGCTCAAGGTCCCTCTGCCTCTTCTGCAGCCTCTTGCTCTTCCTTTCGGGTCAGGGAGGAGGCAGCAGCGAGGCACCGCAGGCTCTGGGTGCAGGCAGGAACCTGCTTCATTTCTTCTTGTCTGCAGAGAGCTCCTCACCACAGCCTTCCTCACCAGGGACACACTCGAAGTGCTTTTGAAGCCTTAGTTATGACAGAATCATAGAATGGGTTAGGTTCAAAGGGACCTTAAAGATCATTTAGTTCCACCCCCCCTGCCAGGGGCAGGGACACCTCCCACTAGACCAGGTTGCTCAAAGCCCCATCCACANCCAGCACTCCCAAGTTCCTCTCCTCAGGGCTGCTCTTGATCCATTCTCCACCAAGTCTCCACCAAGTGTGGTGTTGCCCCGACCCACATGCAGGACCTTGCACTTGGCTTTATTGAGCTTCCTGAGGTTGGCACAGGCCCACCTCTCAATTATGTGCTGTCAAAAGCTTTGACTTTACTTCGGGGCTAGCTGTGACATTTGTGTGTCCCTGGGTCCCACCTATCTCTTGGTCAGTGCTGCCGAGGATTCCCACTGATCCCTGTCCCCAAGGCCTCAGCAAAACCCAGGATCCATGAAGAAAAAGCCACCAGAAACCCAACCTGTTCATTTATCCTCACCCCACGATTTGCAGCAGGGTTTGAGTCAGGGGCTGAGGACGTTTGTGGCTGTCAGCTCGTCTGCGATGCTGCAGCTTCAGGCGGTCGGACATTGGAGCAGGGCTCGGAGACTGGAACATCTTTCTTATGAGGAAAGGCTGGGGGACTTGGGTCTTTTTAGTCTGGAGAAGAGAAGGCTGAGGGGGGATCTCATCAATGCCTATAAATACTTAAAGGGAGGGTGTCGGGAGGATGGCACCAGTCTTTGTCAGTGGTGCCCAGTGACAGGACAAGAGGTAACGGGCACAAACTTAAACGTAGGAAGTTCCATCTGAACATGAGGAGGAACTTCTTTCCTTTGAGGGTGGCAGAGCACTGGAAGAGGCTGCCCGGAGAGGTGGTGGAGTCTCCGACTCTGGAGACATTCCAAACCCACCTGGACACCATCCTGTGCAACCTGCTCTGGGTGACCCTGCTCTGGCAGGGGGGTTGGACTAGATGATCTCCAGAGGTCCCTTCCAACCCTGGTGATTCTGTGATTCTGTGACTGGTCCCAAGGGGCTTGGAGGCCCCAGCACCCATGCTGGGAATGGGTCAACTCCTGTGTGGCACCCTCACCAGCCCTAAGGACACCAGGATGGCTATCCTGGGCAGGACCGAAGCTGTTTCTGCAGCAGAGACCAACAGCAGCGGCATAGGGCAGGATGAGGTTGGCATCCAGCCTTGCCTCTCCCCATCCATCTGGAGGGTCACCCAGTCCTTTCTCACAGTTTGCAACTAGTGGGTGCAGGGCTTTCTGCATCAGAGACAGACAGGTCCCTCACTCCCTATGCCTGGTTGTAGTGGGGCTGGGACACCTGGCAGGGACTGTCCCCAGTGCTTGGACTGGGCAAATGGGGATCTCCCTGGGAGTGAAGCAGGTCAGGACAAAGCTGGGCCAAGCCATGGAGAGTGAAATGGGGGGGCGGGAGTGTGATTCAGGCTGTGTCACCCCAGGGCAGCGCTGCACCAGCTGGAGGAAATCCCGCTTGATTCATGGCTTGGGAAGTCCTGTGGCTTATCAGGACTGCGGTGACCTAGTGATGCCACACTGCAGCAGAGAGGGCTCTCGGTGACGGGGCACGGCCAGGCACCAGCATCTCTTCCCAGCTTGCCTGCAGCCTGGCCGCAGAGGACGCAGTAAGGCAGCGAGATGCCAGGGGTGACATCCAGATCGGCAAAATGGTGCATGGGCTGAATAAGAGAGAAAGCTGGGAATTTTCACCAGGAGGGATTTCTCTCTTCCTTTATCACAGCCAGGAGCACAGCACAGTCTGTTTTAAGGATTCAGCTCCAGCTGGGACAAGGTCTCAGATATTTTACTTTATCTCTGCAGTCCGATTCCCAGGGAACAGGACGGGCTTCACAACACAACCCAGCCGTCCCCGGCTCCCCATGGCAAAGCTTCAACAATTCCCCTGGCAAGCCGTGTCCTTCGGTACTGGAGGAGCGGGGCCAGCTGGCTGCTCTTCCCAGCCTTTCTCCCATGCTGATGGCCCCAGTGGCCCAGCAGTGCTGCAGGGGTCTGGGAGGACACCCCACCACGTCCCCTGTCCCTGCAAGGTGGGTTTCCCACCCATGGGTACATCCCTGGCTAGACCCCAAGCTTCTTACTGCGGGGTGGTGGTCCCTTTGGAAAGGGGGTAGATGAATTTAGAGGGGCTGGGTCGGCTCTTGGTGACTGCTGGCCATCACCAGCTGAGGTTGCCCTGACTTGCCCTGGCCTTGGACTCATTCCCTACATCCCAGCTAATGTCTGCTGATGGAGACAAGCTACAAAGAGACCTTCAGAGTGAGCCAGCAGGGTCAGCCTTACATTCCTCTCCCCAAACAGCTCCCAAAGTAGATCTATGTTTTTAAGGATATGAATTAAAGCCTTTCAATCACAACCCTCCTGCTGTCCATTTCCTTTGGACCTCCTTGACTTTTCATGATTTTTTTTCTTGAGCAACATCCCTCCAAGGTCCCAAGGATGGCTGAAAATTGAGTCATCGGCAGCGAGGACCACTTAGCCCTGCTGTCCTCTCTCCCACACCACGGGTCTTCCCTGATCCATCACAGCATGACGAGGGCAAACACCTCTGTGCATTCACCCTGCTATCGTGCGTCAGGGATTTCCAGGGAAAATGAGTGCTCCAGCAGTGCTGGGAAGCATCCTGCAGTCTTCCAGGAAAACAAGGCTGGGCTTTTAGCTCGGAGGGTTTTACTTACCCTTTGCCTACAGCCGGCCAACCCCGGTGACAGTCCTAGATCCACTGGGGATGGGGTCCCTGCCACCCAGCCTCAGCAGGGAGCAGGGCCAGTCTCCAAGCAGAGAAATGTCTTATTTTACCCAACCCAGTCCCCAAGTCTGGTGATGGTGTCCCAATGCCATGGGCACATTAATGTCTCCAGTCCCTGCACCAACATGAGGTCATTGAGACCCAGTTGCTCCCGCTCTTTACCCAAGCCCTTCCATTTGCTGCTCAATATCGAGGATAGGAGGTATTTTTCTTGGACTGAACAGATAGGTCCCCTCTGTTTTCTTGCCCAAATAGAGAAAGGTATTTTTTTGTTCCTCCCAGCCTGCAAAATCCAGCTGGCAGCGGGCTGATGACACTGCTGTCATCGTTTTACTCTCTGCAAATCTCAGCTCTTGCTAATTGCTCTTTGCTTTCCTGGCTGTTGCCTTCTCGCGGTGACCTCCGCCTGCCCTGTGCTGCTCCAATGCCCTTTGCGTCGGGCTACGTGGGTTTTTCCAAACCACAGCGCCCACTGGTCTGCGTTGGGGATGACTGGGGGGGTCCCATGAACCCCAGTGGACATGCCGCAGAGATGAGGGCTGACGAGGAATTTATAGTGGACTCCTTGTCCTCCTCCATCCTGGCTGTCCCCCGGTGTGCCAGGCCCCGGGATGTGGCTCCCTGTGGGAGGCAGCCCTGCTCCCCCCCCAGCCGCTGCAGTCCCCCGTGACCCCCTGCAAGGACAGGGATGCCCCCCTGCAAGGACAGGTACCCCCTATGAGGACAAGGGCACCCTACAGGGGGCTTAGACCCTCTGCAAGGATGAAGACTCCACAGTGACCCCCTATGAGGACAGGGACACCACAGGACCCCTCTGAAAGGACAGGGACCCCCTATAGGGACAGTGGTACCCTACAAGGGGCTTAGACCCTCTGCAAGGATGAGGACGCCCCAGTGACCCCCTACAAGGACAGACACCTCCCTGTGAGAACAGAGACCCGTATGCCAGGACAAGGACCCCACAGTAACCACCCTAAAAGGACAAGGACTCCACAGGTGTCCCCTGCAAGGACAGGGACCTCTTAGGAGGGCAGGGTCTGCTCTGCAAGGATGGGGACCCCAAAGGTGTCCCCTGTGGGGTCTGCTGCTCCAGCAGCTGTATGACCCCGTGGGCTGCCAGCACCCTTCCACTCCCAGAAAGGCACCAGCAAGTCCAAGCAGGGGGAAAGGGCAATTAAATGCCATTTAAAAAATGCACCAGGCGCTGCTGTGCAAAGGCAAGTCTCAAAGCAAACACGCCCGCAAGAAGAAATCCTTCCCGGCTTAGCACGTCCTTCTAAAAACGCAGACTGACTTCAGAAAAATGTGAGAAAACATGAGCTGCTCTTCCCCTGAGAGAGGAAAAAAATAAAGCAAAGGAGCAACGTGATGGTGTTTGCTGCCCAGACCCGTGTCCTTGTCCTGGCAGGGGATGAGGACTGCATTCCCGGGGCCTTTGGGTGGGCTGGGTGGAGGTGAGGGGATGTCGGCAGCAGATACCCCTGAGAGCATCGCTGCACTGCTCGGGAAAAGCTGATCTCCCTTAAAAAGTTGTCAGATGCTGAATATTGACTTGAATGCTCCCAAACACCCTGCAGAAGGGATGCGCTGCACCAGGGCCCTTCAGTTCCCTCTCAAGGAGAGATTATTGATTATAAACTTCGCAAATCTTCATGACTTATTCTAACAATTACAGTACATGAATCATAATAATAAATAATTAAGAGAATCGAGAGCCTCTTGCGTAGCTATTCGAGAAGCCTTTGGCACCGCGGCTGTTTGAAGCTGAGCCCAGTCGCTCCACAATGCGGCTGTAGCTGGTGCTGGTGGGAAGCGCTGGCAGGAAAATGCCGTGCTCGGGAGGAAGAACTGGCCCTGGTGTCCCAGCTTGCACAAGCAGCTCTGCCAAGGAGGAAAGTACTGAGCAAGCCGCCCTGGGAAGGATGCTCGGAGGGAAGGACTTCTCGAGGGGGTAACCAGCTGCTTGAACCAGCGGATATCCTGCCTTAGATTTCCCGGTATTCGGTTTTGACCCCTGAACCCCTCTCAGACTTGTCAAGAGCTCTGCGTTTTGCTGTCCCGGGATGGCCCCAAGCCATCTTGCAGGGAGCGCTCGGGTTTCCAGGCTGATTTGGCTGCCAAAGCTTGGGAAGGCAAAAGGCAACGAACGGGGGGCTGATGGCAAAGTGCTGCTCGCAGAGAAACCTTCTGAGCACGGCAATTTCCGATGGCCAAACACACCAGGACAGAACCTGGAAGCCTCTCCCCTGTCCCCTGTTCCCTCTCCCCTGTCCCCATCCCAGTTTGCAGAGCCGCAGGAGGTTTGCAGAGGTTTCATCCTCTTTTTTACCCACATTGTGGACACGGTCCTGCAGCAGAAATAAAGGACAGTGACGGCCTTGTTGGGAACAGCCCCAGGGGATGTTGGTGACAGCGATGACTCGGGATACTGGAGGAAGCAGGACCACTCTCGCAGGATGCAAGAGGTTTCCAAACCTGATGCCTGATGCAATCACTCCAAGACCCCGAGCAGCTTCCTCCAACAGCCCCGTGGACCACTCGGCAGAGCTCCCCAGCCAGGCCACTGCCTTCCCCAGGCGCTGGATGTGCACCAGTTCGCCGAGAGTAAGTGCTGAGGACTCATCCTCACGGAGCTACGGGTTGGCCCGACCTCCACGGGGCCCTCGGAGAGTCCTCACAGCTGTAAATGAGCATTTCCCAGCCCCAATTGGACGAAAAAGGTCTTTAGCAGAGGAAACAGCAGCTGCTCATGACAAATAAATGTTCTCTCATGTATACATCCACTCGGCATGACAAACTCCATCACGCTCAATTAGCTGCATGGCCAAAACTCTAGTAGCACGAAAATCCGGGCATAAACACAGGCAAACCAAACAGCCCTGGAATGGCCTCTTGTAAACACAGTTACTTCTCCTTTTAAGTCTGTTCAAGATGCTGTCTGCTTTGATGTTTTACATCTGTCCCAGCCAACACCGTCTCCTCCTGCCCTACCCCCACCCTCCATAGATAAGACCTTGTCCCTGGCGTGCTGTGGCAGCGGTACTGGGGACATTGGGCTCCCGGTAAACGTCATGCTTCGTGGGTTTTATCCATCCTGGTTCTACCAACCGTTGCTACGCCGCTTATTCAGCATCTTCGAGGTGGTTTCTAGGGCTGAAATTCCAGTGCAGGTGATAAGCAAAGGAAGGAGGTCAGCGAGGATGACGGTTCTGGAGAAGGTTTGGGGTGGGTGATGGGCTCAGTGAGCTCTGGGGTTTTCTCCCAGTGCCATTTCGGTGCCTCAAGGAAGAGGGTGAGGAGGCGGCGAGGAGCAGAGCGCTGTGCATTGATCCTGCATCCCAGCTGAGCAAAGGGCCATGCATAAAAAAAATTAAATAATAATTCAGCAACCAGGAAGGGCCTGCTGGGAAAAGCCGGGCTGGAGTTGTCTGCATCTGGTGGGTGCTCTTTAGAGCAGCCGGTGGGAGAGAGAGATCTGCGGATGCTCAGGCATGAGGAACGGCTCCACCAGCCCTGCGGGAACCTTGCTTGGCCGGGACCAGCACGGCAGCTCAGCCGGGCTCCTCTCGGCACGGTGCTGGCAGCAAGGAGCTGGCTGTGGGAAGGGAAAGCTGAGCCAGAGCGGGAACCGTTCGTCGCTGTGAAAGCTGCCAACACGAACAGGAGCAAAGCCGGTCACGGCTGGGAGCCGGAGGGAGGGAGCCAGCAGCTTCAGGCTGGCAGAGCCCTGTGCCCTGGGGCAGAGACCATCCCCAGCCCCAGCACCCAGGCGGTTTCGCCGTTGTTATTTCCCCGTTTTATTCCCTTTATTAATTTTCTGGAGTTTCCCCAGTTGATGCGGGGTCGCTGGGGGAATGGCCACGGGAGGGATGTGGCTCCCATGCTGGGAAGAGACGTTCCCACAGCACGGAGGGGAAACTGAGGCAGAGAAATGCAGCGTGCCAGACTGGTAGGACTGTAGGGCCGGTGTTTTGAGGGTGACAGGACCTCGCTCACAAACCGATTGCTCAGAGAAACAAGCTTTTTCAGGTGTCTTTTTTTTTTTCGGAGGGTTTTTATTTCAGCCACAAACTGGCACCTTCTGCAGCTGGGGTAGCTCAGCGGGAACCGCAGCAAAACCAGAGCAGGCAGTGACTGCTCTCAGCCCCAGCGCTGGGACCCAAAACCCTGCACAGATTTATGGTCTGACTTGGTCGGAAACCCTGGGACCTTTGCTCTCCTCCTCGCATGAGCTCAGCTCACAAGGCTGCTGACGGGGTCCCGTTTTTACCTAATAAATGGGGTTTGCAGGCGAGGTCGCAGCGTTTAGCGCGTGGGGCAGGGTGGCGAGCCATCCGTCATGCTCAGCGATGCCTCATAATTTTTATGGCCTTTTTAAAAGCCAGATGCTTGACATGAGTTTGACACTGTTTAGTCTCTTGTTTTTGAAGATTTAGATCGCTTTGGGAACTGCACCAGCGTCGGGCAGATCGGCAGCATTTCCCTGCGGATTTGATGGGTGCGGATGTTTCCACATTTCAGGGAAACCCGGTTAAAAAAAGCAGTTCGGCATGAGAAACCCTCATGACATCCAGGAGCCTCCCTAAACACGTGCCCACCTCCAGCTTTCGAGCAGGGACCCTGGTGCGTCCCCTTCCAAACCTCTCGCCGTGCCTTTGCCCCCACGGCAAAACCCGTGAGCACCAGGGAAGCGCGGTCCAGCCCTGGCCGCCGGCATCTCTGGGAAAGGCGACGTGTCTCCCTTCAGCATGCACCAGCTGTATAAAGAGCAGCAAGCGAGAATATACATTATCACATGCCTCATCTGGATGCTCTTAAGGGAGAGGAGTTTCTCCGGGGGCGAGTGCCAGCCCCGCCAAGCGTGCACATCGCCGCAGCAAACAAACAAGCGGTGGCCTCGGACGGCTCGCTCCCTCGCCGAGCCACAGCAGCTGTATTTTTAGCTCCGCATCCCAGTTGGGTTTGTAAAACTTTCCCTCCTTGTGTTTTCAATCAGTTGTAGATCATCTCCGAGCTCTGGCTGGATTTCTCCCAGCCCATCAGTTGTCCCCTTGGTTGGGGACTTGGTTGCACGTCTCGCAGCCGGAGGGGGAGGACCTTGGAGGGCTCTGCTCCCTCCGGCCCTTCCCCTGCATGTGTCTTTTGGCTCGAGGATGGCTGAGGGACCAGCAGGGATGTGTGGCTGCCCTCGGTATCCCAGGACCCAGCGCCATCCCCAGCATCCTTCAGCTCACCCCCCGGGACATGCCTGGATCCAGCTGCGGGGAGAAATGAGGTCGTAGGAGCCCTCAGCAGTGGGAGGGCTGCACGTCCATCCCATATTCCTCCTTTACGCATCAGCTGCCCGAAGCTGTAGCCAGGTACCGGGGAGGGACAAAGATCTGGGAGCATGATGGGAACCAGAAAAACCTCCAAGCAGCCAAAACAGCAGCAGTTCAGCCAGTTTTGGGGAAAACTCAGACGAGACCTTCGCTCCCCTGCTATGCTGAACCAAAAAGCCAGAATGAAAAAAATTTCTTATTATTCACACATTGCAAAAAAAAAAAAAGCCTGAAAATGGGGCTGCAGAGGGGTAATTCTGCCACAGCCCTGCTGCTTCCCAGGTCTCATAACCCCTCATAATGACAGAGGACAGGCCACAAATTACTCGTTCTGGGTCTCGGCGTTGGGCGGCAGGCTCTGATTTTATGCCTGTGATGTTTGGGGTACCCCAGCAGCCTTCCTGGAAAGGGCTGGTACCTTTGCTTACCGGGCTGTAAGGTAAAATACGGCCTGATTTACACTGCCAGATGCTGTAGGACAGCGCTAGTTCCCAGTGACCAAAAAGACACCCAGGGAATCCAGGGAAATGGGGGATGTAGGGTGACCCGAGGGACCCAGAGGAGCTGGAAAGGTTTCACATTAATACGTGAGGATGCAGAGATCCAAAACCAGGGGCAAAAGCAGAAGGCAGCTACGGTAAAGCTAAATGCTTCTCCTCTTTTCCCCATGCTCGAGCCATGGGGAATTGCCGTCAGCTCCGACGTCAGATGCCAAGGTAAGCCCTGGCACCGCTGCAAAGCTGGTTTGGGAGCCCAGCTGTGCCATCTTCCTTTAAGTCACTTCCTTGCTTAATTCATTTAATCCAGTTTAATAGCTATCGCGCCGCACGCCCTCCTGGAGCCCGGGGAGATGGGCTGGCTGCCCGTCCTCTGCCCGGAAACGCAGCCGCCTTGGCAGGGCAGCTGCCTCCTGCCTGCCTCTCCCCTTCTTCCCGGGGCTCTGCTTTCCTTCCAGCCTCCCAAAGGAGCACACCAGCAATCCCAGAGTGGTTCCGCAGGGATGCTGGGGCTTGGACACAGCACGGCACGCAGCACATCATGGCACCCGCCTTTGCAGGCTGTCCCTAAATGTTGTCTGTGTTTGCTGACCCCCATGAATGGGGCCATGGGGCTTTCCGGGGTTCCAGCAGTGCCATGGCCAAAGCACTGGGGCTCAGCCAGGAGGCCAAAGCAGCCGAAAAATGGGGGCTCGCTCCTTGCTGACGGCACACAGATCATCGAATCATAGAATCATGGAATGGTTTGGGTGGGAAGGGACTGTTAAAGGCCATCTAGTCCAACCCCCCTGCCATGAGCAGGGACAACTTCAACCAGATCAGGTTGCTCAGAGCCCCATCCAACCTGACCTGGAATGTTTCCAGGGATGGGGCATCTCCCACCTCTCTGGGCAACCTGGGCCAGTGTCTCACCACCCTCAGCGTAAAACATTTCTTCCTTCTAGCTAGTCTGAATCCACCCTTTTTTAGTTTAAAGCCATCACCCCTTGTCCTGTCACAACAAGCCCTGCTGAAAAGGAGCGAACAAGAGGGAAGCTCTTCTCCTTTCTTCTCTACTTGCCGAAAATGCCCATTTTCCCAAAACCGTTGCATTGCATCGCCATCATTTCCCATCCAAACCATGTCCCACTCCCTGGACCCTTCATGTTTTTTCTTTTTAAGGGAGACAGCCCAGGAGGAGAGACGGACACTGGCCTCCCCGCTGCCGTGGGGAGCAACTCGGAGCCATCCCCGGGCTGCTCTGGCCAGCTGGGGGGGGGGTGTCCCGATCCCCTGCATCCCGCAACTCCCCACTTCCTTCAGCAGCTGCAAAAAGTCCCTCACCATTTTTAAGCAGTCTGGCGGGCAGCTGATGCCATCCCTTGTCCCCAAGGGGTGGCTTCTCCCTCGCTCCTCTTCAGCAGCTTGATTTCCAGATGGAAACGCAGACGTAAAGACCTGCCTGGCGCTTTCTTGCAGCAGCAGTTTTCCGGCTCTGCTCCGCAGTATGGAAATAAAAAATCATTAAGGGTCGGCACAGACAACAAAATGACACTTTGGCATCTTGCGTTTAAGCCAAGCAGACGTCGATTGAGCTGAAGAGAGTCAAATTAATTTGGCTTTTGTAAAGGCTCCTGCGTGACGCTAATAAAAGCGGTGTTTTGTGCAGGCTCATGGCTCAGGATACAGAGAGATTCATGGCCCTCCTTGTCTTTGCAGAGCTCTAATTAAGTTGCTTTTCTCATCTGAAAGAAGGAGCAGGAGGGCTGATGGTTTTTTGGGGTTTTTTTGGCTTTCTGGGCTCGGGGGGCAGCGGTGCCCGGGGATGACCCATGAGGTTGGGTCCGGCCAGCACACCCTGCTCAGGGGGCTGAGACCACGTCCCTGCCCGAGGAGCGGCGTGTAGAGTGGTCCCTGAGCAGAGCTGTGTCCCACAGCATCTCTGGGCGAGGTACCCATCTCTGCAGGATGCATCACGGCAAAGGGACTGGGGTTTTGGGGGGGCTCCTCTCCTTGCAAGCACCCTCCTTGGTTCAGAACCATTTCTTTTTTTAAATTTCAGCCAAAACATTTCCCTGACCCTACTTGCCAGGATTGCTGTCCCTTATTGGGGACAGCTCGCATGAGAGCGACTCCGCCGCAGCATTACTCTGCGAAAAGAAGATCCCAGCGGGATGGATGTTGGGACATTGTCTCCCAGCCCCGTGTTTCCTGATGAAGAGCCATAAACCTCCCAAAAAAACAAGCAGCCGGCAATTAGTGGTCAGCAGCCGAGTTGGCGGCCAGCAGGAGCGGATCCTTGGAGCGAGAGCCACTGGGAACATCCCACCTTCAGGTCGTCCCCAGTGCTGCCATGGATGGCCCTGGGTCCCCTTCCCACTGCTGTCACACACCTTGGCAGGCTGGTCCCTGTGGCATGTGACCCCCTGCCCCCCCCGCCATGTCCAACGTGACGGGTTTTTTATCTTTTCTTCCATTTTTTTGCATGCCAGGCAGCCTTTCCCTCTGGCTTAGGAGAGGGTTAGACAACTGGTCCCGAAATTCCAGCGTGAGCAACCAGGTCAGGACCATCCAGCCACGTAAAGCGCACGGACCCGTGGCTCTTCCCAAAGCTTTTGGTTCCTTTTCAAGCCAAGCACCCGCTGAGACACAGCGGGGTGCACGAGCCCTGAACCCAGAAAGTGCCTTTGCTGCTGCTGCTGCTGCATGNGCTGCCAGACACCCGCCGGCAGGGCTTGAGCAATAGCAGCCCATGCCTGACATCTGCCCACACACATTTCGGAGGCCAGTAAACTTCCTGTGGATATTGGCTGCCTGACAAAAGTGACATAAATTCTGCCTTTTTTTAGGGTGGGTATTTTATTTTAA
>VYXH01010527.1:5383-39628 GCA_013397275.1 Burhinus bistriatus
TAAAAAAAAAAAAAAAAAAAAAAATTAAAAAAAATCAGCTTACCTGCTTTCAATCACTCCGCAGTCTTGCGCTGAACTGCACCAAAGGGAGCTGCCGACATGGGAGGAATAACAGAGGGGAAAGGATTGGGGATGGGGATGAAGTAATGCCTCCAGGGGGACGCAGCAGGACTGAAGCTGAGATGGGGTGCAGGTGGGCATGGGCAACTGTCCCCACCAAAATCCAGCCCTGCCAGCAAGTTTTCGGTTGGTTTCTGGTTTTGCTTTTCCACACCAGCATCAGTGCAAACAGCTGTGAATGCTTCCCGGCGGGGGTGGAGCTGGCTGAGCTTGCTGGGAAAGAGCTGGGAAAGAGAGGTTGAGAGCCACCAAGGAGGGTGTTGGTCCTCGGTCCTGGCACAGAGGGAGGGTCTGGGTTGAATGGAACCGGCGCAAAGCTTGTGAGGGATGAATAAGGAGCAGGTAAACCTCAGATCTTCGTTGCTTTATCTTGGTGCCTTTTCCTACACAGCTCTGGGTGTAGCAGCATCTCCTCACTCTCAACAGGCTGGCCTCGAGTGGCTTTAATCTGTTGCTGGCCACAGCCTTCCAGAAGGAGAAAATACCTTTGAGGCTTTGGATTTGATGGATTTTGGGGAACACAGTATGGATGCCCAGTGCCTTCAGGAGCATCTCTGGCTGTGCCTGTGGTCCTGGTCCCCCTCGGAGAAGTATGTCCTAAGCCACAGGGAGCCTATGGGACTCCTTAATCTGCACTGAGCTGGTCTTGTCTGATCCTGCCTGTGCCTCAGGGTGCCACATACTGGGGTTGGTCATACAGGGAGGAGACCTGAGGGCTAAGAGGGTCAGGGGACCCAGCTCCGAGGATACTGGGACTCTGGCAAGCTGATGGGGAGGAGGGATTGCCAGGGCAGGTCACGGGTGTGCACCGCAGAGGTACCTGCTGCCCCGCCGTGGGGTGCTAGACAGCGCCATGGCCCTTGCTGCATCTGCCACACATCCCCTTGCTGTGGCTCGGACAGACAGAGGGAAGGATGCGGGCAAGCACAGAGGGACCGGGGTGGTGTCAGCAAGCCAACGCGTGAGATGAGGCTGTGCTGCAGAGACTGGCTGGGGGACAGCTCGTTGTGTGTCCGTGTCCAACACCCGGCGCTGGGGAACTCGACCCGAGGCAGAATCATAGAATCATAGAATTGTCAAGGTTGGAAGGGACCTTTAAGATCATCAAGTCCAACCATCAACCTAACCTGACAAAACCACTTCTAAACCATATCCCCAAGTACCACGTCTACCCTTTTTTTANAATGTGTGGGTGAGGCGGGGCAGCCCCCCATCCCTCTGCCTGGGGGTGAGCACGGTGCCCTCCCCACCACAGCCAGATGGTTTGGGGCCGGGAGCCGGTGCTTTCTCCCACGAGGAGGTGTTTTTGCTGGAAGGGCTGGCATGGCCGCCACGGGCTGATGCTTGTTGTTATGACAACAGGAGGAGGCTGCTGTGCGCACAGCGGAACGGGGGAAGAAGGGAAGGAAAAGGGATGGCGGTGGAGAAGGCCTTAGCCAGCAAGGGGTCAGGCAGACGCATGGGGTTGTCATGCACAGGGCAGGGATAGAGGACACCCCCAGGGATGCGGCTGTCATGGGGCATCGGGAAGGGTCGGGCTTTGCACCTTCTCCCACGGCTCACAACACCACTGTGCGCAAGAAGGGTCTGGGCATGCCTGCAGTGCTGCATGCCGGCAGCTTGGACCCCGCCGGAATCGTGCACGCGGCTGGTGGGACCTGTGCAGTGGGCAAAACCTGGGGAAATAATGCCCGATATAACAGGCTCTGCTGATTATTGCAGCAGATCACTCGTGGGGAGCGTTGGCAGGCAAAGCATGACTTCATTCTCCTTACAGACATTTCTTGGACCGCTAGCAAGGCAAATAAAAAAATCACCTAATAACAAACTTTGTGTCCTGCTGGAGTCACCAGTCCCGTCCCCACCTCACATCCTCTCCTGCCCAAAATGGGATCGGCATAAAATCAAGAGATGCAGGAAGCTGTCGGGGTAAGTCCACGGTGTCAGCTTGTGCTTTTCATCTTAATCCGGTGTCTCATAACGTGCACTTCTTTGTAAAACCACAGCTCCTGGACCCAGATGATTAAGTGAAAACCTTGGCTTTCATCATTAGGAAGATGCAAACAACCATACCCTCTGGGTTACGGAGGAACACTTGGAACCGTGGCCCCTGTGTGCTTGCCAAGAGGGATTAACACCCATGCGAAATGCGTGGCTCTGCCACTGCCTTCCTGTGAGACTTGGTCACATCCCTTAGGAATGTGACCGTAACTTTTCTAAAAGGAGCATAAGCAAAGTTTTCAAGACCAGACTAGATAAAGGCCAGAGTAACCTGGTGTGACCTCCTCGCTGACCCTGCTCTCAACTCCCTTCCAACCTGAGTTACCCTAAGCGTGCACATCAGTGTGTGAGGGACGGGTTAAAGCCTTCCAGGTGCTCAGAAGCTATGGGGAAGGCAACACCAGCCAGATATTGCTTCTGCACCCCCATGCTCAGGAGCTTGGGGGTCCGTGAGTCAACCACATCCCACTCTCCAAGGCACAGCGTTGAAAGGACGCAGGTAACTTGCCCTCATGGCACACCTTTACCCAGGTAACCAGCAACCACTTTAAACCTCAAAAAAAAAAAAAAAAAAAGCCTGTGAGATGAGTCAGCTTTATTCTTCCTCAAATTACAGATGAACTACAGAAAGGACATGGGCTCAGCAAGAGGCAGCTGTGGGTGAGCGCATATTCTATGTATTATTTATTTCAGAAGGTCTTTCCCCATTTTAGCTGCAAGTTGAAGGGCTGCTCAGGCCACAGATATGCCCAGTTGCTTCAGTCCTAAAGAAATGCAATGTTCCAGCTGGAACATTTGGGTTAGGAGATGAAATAGTAAACTCCCAGAGAGAGCAGAGTTGGGTTCGTGGTCCGAGCATTTGGGTAAAGCTTTGGTCCTATAAATGTGTGAGCACTGGGAATTCCCAGGCGCACGTGTGCCATTGCTAGCTCTGGATTGTTCAGTCCTGCAATGTATTTCACTTACGGCTTTTTGCTCCTGGAATCAGGTTATTAACTGAGAATCCAAATTTTCACTTTAAAAATAGATTTCTAAATACCGTGGCTGTGAAAAAAGCTGGAAATCATGACCTTATATTTCTAAACATAAGGCAAATATGAAGACTGCAAAATGTATTCTTCTTTTAACCCCATAACTTTGAAGACTTCACTTAAGACTTTGCAATACATGATGCCAACAGTGCCATGGCTAAACGCTAAGCTCCAGCAGAGGAGATCTCCAATTTTGAGATCTCTGTAACCCATCAGGATACAAATTTATTAAAGGAGTCAGGCTAGATAAAAATCAGGCAGTGTTTTAGGCTAAGCGTTGTGCTCAAGGACGGTCTTTGCATATTTCTTTGACAAGCTCTGTACCAGTGCCTTTTGGTCTGGGGCATGTGCCACCCAGTTGGTGGCTGAGCAGTGATGGCTTGTGAGCATCCCGGCTGCTGGCCCATCACTCAGCCAGTGCCAGCTGGTAGGAAGGGAGTGTGAGGAGAAGAGGAGATGAGGGTTATGGGGAAGGTACGTAGGAGGTGCACAATGAAGAGGATATCCAGGAGGGAGGGAGGGAGGGATGGATGGAGGGAGGGATGGATGGACGGACTGAGGTAAAGTCTCCTCCCAGGTCATTTTCTATGCCTTCCTGACTCCTTGTGAATGTCTGTGTAGTTATCACCCCCTTTCTGAACTCCTTCTTCGGAAACAAAGCCCACAATTCCCAAACTCTCATGTGGCACCAGGACCTGGTGCTTTAAATTCTTCTCTCACAACCGAGCAAACAGCGTGCTCACAGCAGAGAAAGTAATGGCTGTTGCTAACAGCAAACCCATCTTACTGGTGCTTTTATATATCTGACTGGAGACCTAATAAGCGCTGAATTGGTGTGTGATTTAATGAGTTGAACTTCAAAGCTGCTGTTTCAACACCTAATTCACTCATCTGGACTAATAACTGAAATGGGTGGCTTTTTTTTTATTTCCTTCTAGCAATTTATTATTTACCCAGTTGCTTTACAGCTTCTAATTTAATAAGTGCAATAACCCAGGGGTACTGCTTCAGGAAGGAGGAGAAACTGTGAAATCCTACAGTCTCTCCTATGAACTGCTTTGGTGGACACCGGAGGTCCCATTATAGCATTTTAAGCCCTTTATGCCACTGGCAAAGTAAGAGATCTGGAACGCTGTGATTGTCAGACAGACTCCATTTCCAAAACGTGCCAGCAGCTGCTGAAATGGAGGAACGGCAGTGCTGGGTCTTCTCCTGTGGCTTTGTATCGCACAGCCCGGAGCGGCGTTGTGCGGCTGACCACGCAGCGGAGATGGGCTGCTCCCTTGGATCGAGCCAAAGGGCACCTCAGGTTGCCAAAGCACATCCCCTCCAGGCAGCGTGGCTCATTTTTGGGCTCTCCTGTCTGTCTGCCTCCCCTTCCAGGGATGTGCATAAGGGAAGCAATGACCTTGTCCTAGCCCAGTTTCTTCCTATAGGTTAAAATTATGGCCACAAATCCCACTCTGCCTTCCAGCAAGGCTGAGGCACAAATCCCAAAAGGTGACTTTTAGAAGTCTAGAGGACTTTTTTTTAGGGGATGATCAAGGATGGAAGTTTCCAATATCCTTCCAGGGACACGCAGACAGCTCTGGGTGTGAGGGAGGGAGCTCAAAGCACAATACGGTTCTTAACCTCCACCTGCCCAGAAGGCAGGATAAATAAGAGATCTTTCTGCCCCTGCATTGCACTGACAGCTTCTGCACTGCTGGATAAGCAAGAATTGCCCGTTTGCTTTTTTGCTAGCTTCATCCCACCTGAAGCATCCTTCAGGCCATGCAGCTCGCTGGGTCTCCTTGGATATTTCTCAGCTATATCAGTCGGGAGAAATCTGAGCTGAGCTGTTCTCGCCGAGAACAGGCATGATTCCTCCGAGCTGCTGCATTCAGATATGCTTGAAGCACAATCTGCCGTGTTCATAATAAGCGCCGTCCTTCCCCTTCCCCATTTCTCATCCCTGGCTTTCAAAGCACTTTTGCAGACATTAAAGAGCTGTTCCCCAGAACCCCAGAGGCTGCGGCTAAACCGAGCTTGCTCTGAAATGTTCCCACTGTTGCTGTGATACCAGTGAGAGCGCGCACCAGCCGCTAGCCTTTTTATTACAGCCTAAACTAGCTCAGAGGTTAGGTCATTTTACAGATAAAGAACTGAGCCAGAGATGTGACTGTGCTCGGATCTTACTGTTAGCCACTGGCGGAACAAGGGACGCTGCTTGGGATTCATCATCTCTTTCGGCAAACTCACGTCCTCCTTTTCTGCACTTACACCACCCTTTGTCCACCCCCACCCCCTCGACATATTCATCCTTTCGGGCACTGGCCATGCTCTTTTCAACTGTGCAGTGTTGAAAGTGTCATGGTGTTTTGTAGCCCCTTCGTTAATCAGGCGGTTCTGCAGAAGGGGAAAATCCGAATAAACCTGCAGCCGGTTCCCCTGCTGCTAATTAACATTTGATCTATTTTCCTCTGGTTTTAAGTGGGAAAATAGCAGTGATCCTAGCTTGTGCTCCGAAAAGCCACATTCCTGGCCCATGAGCTATTCCCAGAAGACAGCTCTGAGAGCATCCAAGGCAAAAAAGCTGCTCGTTTTTCCTGACTGCAGTGCCTGATGAAAAGGGGCTGCGTTTCCCATTTTGGGCTGCTGATAACTGAAGCCAGTTAAACTGCAGCCAGACCTTGATTTTAGAGGTGGGCAGGCAGGGACCTGCCTGGGCTCCAGGCCATGGGGCTGGGCTAAGCTAGGTAGCAGTGCAAGCCATCGCTGGTCCTGGGGTGCATCAAGGGGCCCATGCTTGGGGCTCCAGAAGCTTCAACCACAGCCCCCTCTGCAGAGAGATGAAGGGGAGAGGCAGTGATGATTTGCATCCGCATGGAGGTGTACGCAGGGCTGAGCTGCTGGCGTTACGTCCACTCGAGGAAAAAGAGCATGTTCTGGAGAGGACCAGGCTCAGCCCACGCTCGGGCAGGTGGCACACGCTGCAGGTCTGGATACGGTCTCGCCACACCAGCCTTGAGCTGTGCTTGAGCCAGAGACGCCTGGAACTAATGCGTGCAGCCTGAAAGTCCTGGGCATGGTGGCCGGGTGATGAACTGCAATGGTGTGGGGCTGTGCACCCCACCGGGGTCTGTAGGCACCATGATAAGATCAGGGCTCACAAGCGGTGCTTTGTAAGTCATAGAATCATAGAATCATTTTGGTTGGAAGAAAGCTTTAAGATCATCAAGTCCAACCGTTAACTCAGCACTGCCAAGTCCACCACTAACCCACGTCCCTCAGCACCATGTCTACATGTCTTTTAAGTACCCCCGGAGGTGGTGACTCAACCCCTTGCCTGGGCAACCTGTTCCAATGCTTGATAACCCTTTTGGTCAAGAAATTTTTCCTAATATCCATCCTAAACCTCCTCTGGTACAACTTGAGGCCATTTCCTCCTGTCCTATGGCCTGTTACCTGGGAGAAGAGACCATCCAGGACATCCCAAGAAAGAACTTCCCAACCCCTGGCCTGCAGCTGGAACGGGCACAGAGCTGATTCTTTTTTTGACCCTCTGTTTTTCACCCGTGGGCGGCAAAATTGTCAAGTCCCACAGCCAAACACCTCCAGCTCTGTGTGGACCTCCTGGCAGCGAAGGCATGCACCAGGGGCTGGGCTGGGGCTGAAGGGGAAGGGACGTAGCTAATGGACTCCCTTTTCTTGCTGGCACAGGTCCCCACCCTCTGCCGCCTTGCAGCGGGGTACGGAGGACTGTTAAAAGTGTGTGTAGCTGTGTCGGGGGGTGCATCCAGCCAGAGCCGTTGGGGTTTGCATTTGATGGCAGAGCCCCAGGCTGATGCCTGGCTGCAAGGAGCTACGTGTGCCAGCTCTGCGTGCATCCCCACATCAGTACGCATCTGATGTAGCTCCGGGTCAGGGTGCACGCAGGTTTGTCAGCTGCATCACTGCAAACCCTGTGGTGACAGCACCCTGCCTCGCTCAAGGGACCAGCCACCACCTGCCAGCTCTCCTGGCCCGTCATGGATGTTGTCATCATCTACCCATGCTGGAGACATCCACCTGCATTGGTCTCTGAGAGCAATGGGCTGGGAGATGACCACGGAGGGGCTGCAGGAGCTGTCCCACCTGGCCAGTGGGACAAACAGCTCTGCTATGACAGGGCAGGGCAGCATGAGAAGATCAAGCCACCCAAGCAGTGAGGGTATGGTTTACACTGATTGCAACAAGAATACTGCAGATGATCAAGGTATTAGCGGCTCTTTAACTAAGCCTGGGCAGCCTTTCTAAGGGAGATCACCTGTGTGCTGCTTAGGAGTCCATCCATGGCTCTGTCTGGGGACCCACGGCTCACCCCTGGGACCTTTGCAGTTTGGGCTGCTGCTCCCATAGCCGGTCCCTTTGCTTTCATTTGGCTGTCATTTGGCTGTGGTTGTGCCTACCTCAGGTCTGCCGGACCGTGGTAGCTGTGGTGGTGGTTTCAGCGTCATGGCCACCGACAGAAGCCAGGCTGAATGTCCCAGCTGGTTCCCCACAAACCATCCATCCAGTAGCAGCCTGACCTTGCTGGCCAGGTTTGAGTCACTCCAGATGCAGTGGGTGGCTTCCCATGACGACATGCCATGTCCCCAGTCTGCCATGGTACTCAGGCAAAAGGAATCTGCGCTTGGGTTTCTCAGGCTGGGACCCACCCAGATCTGGGTCCCTGTCACAGGCTTCCTTCATTCTCTTCATTCTCCCACTTGCTTGACTGAAGGTGGTCACAGCCCTCCCCAGTCTCCCTCCATGGCCCTTGGCCCCTCAGGCCCAAACCCTGTGAGGTACCTGACCACCAGCATCCCTGCTCTCACCTTCAGCCAGCCCTGAAGTAGCATCTCCTTAGCAATAAATTCCATTTTCCCACCAGCCCTGCATTCAGCAGAGCTAAAATCCAACCAGTCATGGCCATCCCCAGTGCCAGTCCACCCCTCGCAGTACTGGACGTATCTGCTTTTGTTTCTGCAGAGCAGTGGTGGTGGTGTTGGAGCCATTGTCATCTCAAAGGCCACTGAGGCCAGGCACAACGATTCCTCGACAGCTCGGCAGGGTTTGCAGCCTGCACGGAGGTGGCTGCGCGTACCCTCCGGCCACCTCATCGCTGCCTGTCTAATGGCTGGATGGTCTTACAGTGGTAATAAGAGGGGATCGGATTGCTGACAGATGGTGTTAAAATGAGCTTGCAGGAATGAAACCTGAAAAGATTGGATTAGTACGGGTGTGAGTGCTCATGCCAATTATTGCTGGAGCACAGCCCCGCTCCTCGCAGACCCGCATCGGGCAGGTGTATTCGGCAAAGATTTCTCTTTAAGAGAAATTAATGATTTTTCTCGAGCACTCTCGTCTCTTTAATTAAATTGCCTCAGGAAGCTGTCAGTCAAACCGTGCAAGTTACAGTCCTGCTGCCAAGCAGCCATTCGGTCAAATGAGCATTTTGTGCTTGTCATGCTCGTGAAGGAGCCAGAATCACCGTTAGCCCCCGTGTGGGTGGCACCAGGAGCAGGGCTGCCTGAGGGTGTCCCCATGCCTCTGCAGTGGGGCTGGGAGCAGCGCCCATGGTGAAGATCATCGCCCATGGTGAAGATCATCACCCTGGTGAAGAAAAGATCTTCATGGGCTCAGCTGTTCCCACAGGCATCCCTGAGCCTGGCACGCACAGAAGCAAAAGGTTTGAGGCCAGATGGAAGAAAGGATTGGGTCTTGGGTTTCGCTGGATGTTCCTCTAGCCCAAGCCACATGTTCACAGCATGCAGAGGTTTCCCTGGTGGGGTCTGGTTCCCCTGTCTGCCCACGTTCACAGTCCTGGAGCTGTGCTACTGAGTCAGGCAGCCCCCAGACCCTCTCCCGAATTATCATGATATTCCTCACAAGCAAAACAGCACCCTTTCCCTTTAACCCAGCAGCACCACAACTCTGCAACCAGCCTGGTCTTCCTCTGGCCAAGTGCCTTGTGTGGGCCACCTCAGCCGGCGGAGCAGGCTGGGAGCCCGTGGGCAAGGGGATGGAAGGAGGAAGAAGATGCCCCTTTCCGCTGTCTCTGTCCTACAGCCACATCACAGGGCAACTCCCTGGTGTTAGCTATCGATCGAAGGGTCGAAGTAAGTTTTCTGCTGCCCTAACGCAAGGCTGTTTGATGTTGGTTACTCTACGGGGGCGAGTGCTGCCATGCCATCCTTCCCGGTTGGCTGAAGCTCATCGACTAGAGAAGGGGGGCAGGAGTCACGGTTTCAGGGCTTCTCTCCCCAGCATCCTTTCCCCCTTCATTCCAACAAATCATTTCCATGCCTCGGGGCTCAGTTTTCCACTCACAAAACACAAATCGCCGCACCCTTAGCCACACAAGGGCAAGCAGATCCCCCCACATGATTGACATGGAGACAAACGTGGCGTGATGTCCGGTCGGAGGCAGAAACAAGGCTTTGGCATCGCGTAGGGATGCTCGGGACCATGCTGGTGGGACATGTGGTGCGGCAGCTCCTTGCATTGCACCAGCCGCACCAGGCCACCCAGCTCTGCGGCAAGCCTGCAGCCAGCTCACCATGGGCAGCAGGCTCGGCAGGGTTTGGGAAGTGAATTATGCATGTCCAAGGAGTGCCATCTAGTGGGATTTTATTTTATCATCCATCTTTCCTTAAAGAAAAAAGCTGCCTTTCCTTAAAAAAATACAGCGCTGTTCGTAGGTTTGATGTATGTCCGAGAGGAGAAAACACACTAATTAATGCAAATTTTCCCTATCGCGCACTCTCCCAGCAACTCCTTTCCAATTGTGTTTTTGCATTTCCCTTCCTTGCATAATGTCTGCATTTTTCTGGCACGGTATCAATCTTGATTTAGAGTAGAAGCTCCACAAGGGAAATATTGCGTGTTTTCACTTGTATTTAAAGGGCCCTGTAAGTCAGTGGTACTACAGGGTGGATAAGTGTTTTAAGATCTAGGTCCTCTTGTGAGAGACCCTGCAGAAATCACTACATCATCTCTAAACCTACTCGTGCAGATATATGTGCATCTCTCTGCATCTGATTACGTGTGATAGAGGGAGAGAGAGAGAGCAAGAGAGAGCATGTGTGTGCACACACTTCTTTAAGTTCACACTTGCATTTCTTTGAAAACACTAAGTGTATCACAGCAAGCACAGGTACGTGTGGTGTCTGCCCAAGGCACATATGTGTGTTTCTCCAAGGGACATCTGTGTGTTTCTCCATGCTGGTGACACTCCATATGAAATGCAGGGGAGAATTTGGGTCCTTGCAGCATGCTTGTCCTCTGCTCTGCTCTTCAAGCCCAAGAGCCTTGCACCATAGCAAGCCTGGTTCTTGTGCTCATGGTTACTCCACCCTAGAGTCAGTGGGGGTTCAGTGTGAAAACCTCTCAAGTGCTTTTAGAGCCTAATTGTGTCCTTGGAGGTCCCCATGATTCATGGGAGATGCTGGGCTACATTGAGAGGACCTGTTTGGAAATCCCAAGTATGAAAATATTGTGTAGTGCAGTCCTGAGTAATGTGCTCTAGACATTCCTGCGTCAGCAGAGGAGTTGGACTGGGTGATCTCTAGAGGTCCCTTCCAACTCTGAAATTCCGTGAAAGCAGGAGACCAACAACAGAGATGAGGGGAGACCAACAATAAAGGACATGGCGCTGGAAAGGGTCAGTGGGACAGATTTAAAGCTGTGGGAGATTTAGCCCTTTGGAGGCTACATAAGCTATGATCAGGATTTCACTGGACTCCTCTGTCTCTCCCTTCCAGTCCTTCTCACCCAGCAGCTGGTTTGACACCAATGCCTGAATCTGCCAGCTGTGGAGTCTGCCATTCTCTGCGGGCTGGCACAGAGAAGCTGGAGGATGTTCCTTCAAAGAAATGCTGGAGAAGTGATGTGGGGGATGCACCTTCCAGGGATCAAGCCCCAGGCCAGTGATCAGTGATGCTCTCTGCATCCGAGTGACCACCTAATCTGGTCACCTGTGCTAGGAACATAAGGCAATATTTTCTTAAAACAAAATGTCGTAGAGCAGTGGGGAGAGGCTTCATTTGCTGAAAAATCCTTAGGTTTGAAAAACAGTTCTTTTTGTGGTAGAATAAGGAGGGGATGCTGCTGTAGCTACAGCATGTTTCTGCATTAAATAGAAAGTAGGGCATTGCAGTTTATGTGGTGTGCATACAACGCTGTGGTCACAGCACTGTATAGACATATTTTTAGATATATGTATACACACACACATATGGTGTATATATACATATATGTATACCACATATAAATATCCCCCCCCACATACATATATATGCAGTTTTGTTTCTGAAATTTTAAAAATATGTAGCAGAATAACTGCTACACTGAGTTATTCAGCCTATTCTAGATGTGTGGTGGATGGCTGATATATTGTGGCTGTTGAGGGAGGTAAGAGCTGGGAGAAAGGTGTTCCTCTTCCAGACCCTATTTGTGCTCATGGTCTGGTTGGCCAAAGTCTTAAAATTCAGAAAAAAACTAATCAGTCTATCAATATGTCAAATTTCACCCCAAATTTATATTTTCTTTTAAAATAAAAGGGTAAAGGTGGGACTGTCAGAGTGGTGTTACCTCTGCTACCGTTTGTGGGTCCAGTGAGTCCTTCTGTCAGGGTGCCAGTCCTACATAGCATTAATCATATTTTACTCACTCCTTACTCCAATCGCCACCCACAAATGACTTGTCTGAGAAACAGCTGAGTAAAGCCCTGAGAAGCTGACAATGTAAAATGGTAGATATCTAGCTATTTACCTGCTCACTCATCATCAGGATATCCAAAAAAGACTACATCTGCATCATCGCTACACCCAGGAATGCCTGCCTGCAGCATCAGACCCAAGGTATGGCTGTGTGGCAACAGGGATTGCCCATGATGTAACTTGGTCATGCTTTGGAGGGTTGATCCAGGTCAACACGAGTTGTCTCCCTGATGGCATTTCACTGTTCTGCCTCCTTCCCAGGATGGCCCCATGCAAGGGAGAGAGAGAAAGGCTTCATTGAATCTCAAACGCAGTTGGAGGTTTGGATTCCCAAATGGGATCATTTGGGTTGGAAACATTTAGCTTGGCTCTGGCTTTTGTCTCCGTACTTTTGGCTGCTAGCGATCTCTCTTATTTGCTGTAACTCATCCACAGATAGTCCTGGTGCCTGGAGGAGCCTCACTGTGAAAAGGCTCCGTGTTTATTCACTGGATCAGCCTGCTGCTCCACTCAGGCAATTCCTGCTCATGTTTCTCTTGTAGGGGAAGAAAAGAGCAGTTGTTTAATTTATTCCAAGTGAGTTGCCCTTCTCAATGAGGCCGATGATAACAACATCTTGAACCGATGCTGATAAAAGGAGCACAGCCACTTACTGCAGGTGTGAGTCACCACTAACCTACCACCACCCCTGCTTTGGGACATGCCAGCAGTGTCTTAAAAGGCCATCACCTGAAATGATTCTTCCTGTTCTTAAAATTGCAGCCAGGAGCAACTGGTCAGTGGGATGCCAAGATCAAAGTGAAACTATCCTGGCTGCTGAGGTTTCTTTTGGGATTTAGAACTTCATGGTGTACTCCATCCATGGTGGGCCCACAGCTGTTGTCATGGTCAACTGTCGTCTCTCCAGGAGAACTGGGCTCGTGGATGGGGTTTGTACTTGAGGCTGGCTCAGGCTGTTGGGCACATGCCATAACCTGACACACTGTTTATCTAAAACATATTCCAACTTGGACCAGTCGGTTCTCAAGAGACTTTGGCCACAGCCAACATGGAAGCAGCAAAGGGGCCTCTTTGGGAATTTGGCCCGAACAGAGTCAAAGCTGTTGGTGGCAATCCAAGAATTTTAATTGATTCTGCCAACACACACACACCCTCAGCACTCAAAGGGGCTCAGTGTTGGCCCACGTGCGCAAAATCTTGCCCCAGGGGCCTCCTAATGTTGTGAACTGTTGGCATGCTCAGCACCTGGCACTGGGGCTTGGATTGGACCATGGTGGAGGGGCCCTGCTTGGCACCAGCTGCCAACAACTGCTCCCGTGGGGAGACCATCCACACAGCAGAGCGTCCAGATGGGGTGTGCAGAGAACAAGCACAGCAAGGACACCATTAGCTTTGCCTCTGAGAGAGCGGTGGCAGACAACCTTCAATCACCCATGGGACAACTGGATGAGGAAAGCTGCTCCCAGACCTACAGAGCACGAAATCACTAGAGGTGGCTAATTAACATCCATGACACTTTTACACCAGCATCCTCAGGACCTTGTGAGTGCAAACGAGTGTTGCAAATGGTGTGTGCAACAGGGACGTGGTACTCTAAACTCAGCACAGGAATGCCTTGCAGCCGTTTTGCATTGGCACAGATGACCTAGAGAAAGATCAGCCCCCAGGCTGCCTGGTAGTCTCTCCTAATTGAGGTGGGGATGAGGGAATGGGGCACCCGGCCCAGATCCGCTATCTCTAATTAACTTCCTCGACTTATCCGTGCTCGCTGGTGTGAAGCTCCAGCTGCTGCTGCACTTGCTGCCCCTCAGAAAGCACAGAAAGCAAGCACCTCCATCCAAGGGCTGCTTGGTTGAGGGAATGAAACAGCTCGGAGGGAAAATAGATATTGCTAATCTGTATGAAGTGGGCATGTTTATACTGGGTTAGTACCAGCAGGCTCGGTACAGAGGATATTTTTCTCCAGTCTTCCCCGAGAGAGCTGGGATCCAGTGAGCTCGATGGTACTATTTGAACAGCCTTTGTCATGTTGATTCTGTTGCCAGTCCAGAATGCAGAGAAATGAAAAAAAAAGCAGGAAAATTCACCAAATTTCTGAAAAACCTCTGATTGATAGGCTTTTGCTTGATGGGGGACACAGGAAGACGTTTCACTGCTTTCCTCCAGTGCAATTTTGCCAGTGTCGCACTGCTTCTCTTCTTGCACATGAACTACTGCTGGACCAGACACGTGGGGAAACAGCTTGGAAACGGCCCAACTTTCCATGGAGGATTGCCTGGAGCTCTGCTCCCTGTCCTGAGGCTGTGATACCCCAGAGTGCCAACGCTTCAGGTAGCTCCTAACTGGAGCCTGTAGCTCTGGCATGTTGAAGGCGTGCGGCATTGCAGCCTCTTTTAGCCTGCCTTACATCACCACGATACAGCAAGCAAACAAAATGCATGCAATCAAGAGAGGCGAACGTGACAAGAGCGATAACTCACATGCCACTCTGCTTGCTCACCCAGAGTAAGTTAGGCAGGAGCTATATATAGAAGTGAGATTGCTAATAACTGGCACGGGAAAGCCTTCAGCATCTCCATTCAGTTCATTTACACCTCCCACAAAGAAGACAAAGAAAGCCTCTTTGAAGGACTGCCAACCTGTTGCCATCTGAGTCAGTCACTCTCAGCCACAGCCTCTAGTGCAGCCTCCGCTACCCCATGCCACGCACGTCGAGGGCCGGATTCACAGCTCTGTTACCTCCAGGTGAACTGCTGAACTAAGGTCATGCCAGTGTTGCTAAAATCAGCATCTGGCCTCTCTGACCCTCCAATCCCCTATCAAGACCCCCAGATCCTCTGGCTCAGCCAGAAGCTGGCACGGGAGAAGATCATTTACCTTTGATTTTGGAGCTCCCTTTGCTGGTCAGACTTCAGAGGCTCCTTGGTGACCAGCAGTGAGATAACCTCAGCACCGAGCTGCACATCAACTAAAGGCTGAAAAGTTTTGCTGATGTCAAAAAAAGAGACATGTTTTAATCATTTGGACATTTTCTGCATGGCAGCATTTTAATTGGTGTATAAATAATGAATGTTGTACGTGATAATAGCTTTCTGTAGTTGGTTGGTAGTAAATGAATGCTTGAGACAGAAAGCTTTAAGAATAAATAGTCCCACCTGAGTTATACCCGTACGCTGTCCTCCATGGAACCTCTGGAAATGTCAGTGCAAGGCTCAGGCTGGGTGTTTTGTCAGGTATGACAAAGGTTTTGCATCTTTCTGCCAGTGTGTTTTTCCAGGCTCTTTGTCATGGTTTTGACTGGGGCAGGAGAGCTTGGCTGAAGGTGTACAGCCAGCCCGTGACATCCACCGCAGTGGTGACAGGCAAACCGAGCTGAGCTGCCCTGGTTATGGATCAGCAGTCAGATGTGAATAATATTTGATCCTTAAGAACATGGCTGGGATTAAACCTGGTGACATAAACCCAACAGGTCTACTCGGACAGCGCTGCGGCAGCCACTGCCTTGGCAAGGCAAGGAGGAGACAAACGTGAGTTATCTGCCGTCCTGTGCCTAACAGGAAGGCAATTTGTATCGGAGCTGTGATCAGTGCTGGCCACACGTGTCCTGCTGATTTTGGGCAAGTCACACAGGACCTGAACTGCAAAGGCCTGTATGCAGTTTGCCTAATTTAGGTGTCTAATTCAAGTGCTACCCTCTGGCAATTTTGCATGACATGCCTCGGGGACGGTCAGGAGAGATAGATGGCCTAGATTAACTGTGCCAGTCAGAGGAGAGGCCATTGTCTTGGAGAATCTGCAGAAAATGAGCCAAGCAGCCTAATTTTGGTATTCCTCTCTCTGTGCACAGCATATTGCCTAAGTGATTCCAGAAGCGTCCACCTCCCCACTGAGAATATAAGGGCGCTACTGGAAATGGCAGTTGTCTTCATCAGCTGGGAGCCAGCCTTGCTCCTGCTTGAAGGTGGTGGGCAGCAGGGTGGGTGCTGGCCACCTTGTACGTCATCATCTCGCCATGCTTTCTTCTCCCCTTTGCAGGAAATCAAAACAAACAAAATAATTACATTTGCTGCAGCTGGGATTGGATGCAGCTCTGACCCCATGCAGAAGAGTGCTGTAACCCCAGGGCAGCCAGAGACCTCTTGTCCTGCCCCAACACTTTGCCACTGAGTTCCCAGTAGCTCAGCAACACCAGGGTGAGTGCAAATGGGGAAAGCCCCTTCCATGGGGAAAGCATGGCCTGCTGGGAAAGAGAAGGCACCTTCCTGGGGAAGTGCTCTTGTTGCAGGGCTGTTACCCCAAACACTCCAGCTGGATCCTCAGAGAAAGAAGGAACCCAACTTTCCCCACTGGATTGTCAGCGGAAAAGCAGACGTGTCCTGTAAGGAACCCGTCACTACTTGGATATGGGGAAGTTGAAGGACATGAGGTGCCCTGATCTCTATCCTGAATTGCCTGTTGGTTTCAGTGGGAAAGTAAGTGCTTCAGTAGGAGTTTGGTGCCTATTTGTGTGGATGTGGTCCATTACTTGTCACACCTTTGCTCCTCAACTATGAAATGACGGTGTTGGGCCTGCCCTCTTTCATAGGTGTGTGCAGACAGATCCACCACTGCCCCTCAGACACACAGATACTGTAGAAAGTTTGCAGGAGTACGCTAGACAGGTCAGCTATGATCTCTCCCTATGTTAAATGTTGTTAGCATCTGTGGTGTGGCTTTCACACATCACACATCAATACCGTGTGTGAGAGAGCGCTGTGCTTGCTAGGCTGGGCATAGGGCAGATGCCATTAAGATCTTGAGTCTGTGATGGTTAATGTACTCCAAGCAGAGCTTGTTTTCCAACTCCTACATGGAAAGACAAGGCAAGACGATGGAGTCCAACCGCAAGACAAGTCATGGTTTAACCTCCTGAAAGGCAGTTGCCCAGGCTAGCTAGAGCCGAGGATGTAGGTGCAGTGTGCTGTGCGTGTGGGAGGTTGAAGACTCTTCTGTCCTGCTGTTTTCCCCAGTGGTCCATAGCTCCATATCACCCCAAAGGAGCCACTCCGGCTTCATTTGTGGATGCCAAGTGATGGCAAGTCAACCCTTCCCTGCAACACTATTCCAGAGGTGAACTGTGCTCCCTCTAAAAGCCCCGTACCTTGTTTACAGACATGGCCATAACTTCTCTGAGGTGCTGATTTAGGGAATGGTTACAGTGCCAGCCCGTGTACAGGTGAGAGGAGACGCCGACGGTGATCAATTGAGGCGATGAGGGCAATGCTGGAGAGAAGGAAGTGTTGACAGAGAGAAAACTGAAATCGCTCCAGAGCCTAACAAAGGTGTGAGGTTGGAGCCTCTCCAAGGAGCCATGGGAGAGGCCACCGGGTTGAAAGTTGTTTTCTCTGACCCTTTGCCAATACATTTCCCAGATCGTGACAGATGATTTGGGTTTTTAGTTGCAGCATGCACTTTTTCCCTCCTGCCTGGTCCCTCACACTTCCACACCTGACTGACCGGATTGAGGAGAGCAGTGTGCCGATCAGTATCTTGGCAAGGCGGCTCGCTTGAGGAACAAAGTGTGACCACATTCCAGGGCACAACAACTGTCCCAACAGCAGACGGCAAATAAGAGCAGAGAAAACATTGGACATGCATTTATGAGAGCCCCAGTGGGCTTCTGCCTCCTTTGAGCATGCCCCGGGGACTGATATTTATCTTCCTGACATTCCTTCAGCTATAGCTGCTGTTCAGAGCTTCTCATGACCCCAGGCATTAATGAAGCTTGGACTCAAGTGGGCCACATTTATCAGCCTCCAAAGAATTCCCCCCTACCCTAATTCAATGAGCTGAAGAGAAGCGGTGTCTCAAGATGGCACGGCTGATTCATACCCCATAGTTTGCATTCCAGTGGCCAGGAAAGCCCCCACACGGTGCCCATGTGAGACAGGAATACCTGTAGGAAAATGGCTTTCATCTTGGGGTGATTGCTGGAAGGAGGAAAACTGACATGTCCTAGAGAGCCTGCTTGTGCCATGGCAGGAGCACAAGCCCAGAAATGCTCTCCTCCCCAGCCTGGAGAGTTATTTGGTTTGGGATTAATCTGCCTGAGCATGTATTTTCAAAAATGAGATGTCTATGTCCAAGCTAGTCAGCCTTTGCTTCAGTGGTGTGCAGGAGACATCTTCAGAGGGTGGAGACAGGTCAGAGGAAAGCACATAGCGTCCTACTCAGGGACTCCGCAGACGTAGTGGTCTGACCTCATGCTAAAGGGGATAATGCCCAACCTAACTGACCTTCACATTTCGATGCATTAATAATGGTGACTGAGAGCACAGGAGGGCACAGGAATTTTGGGCCTGGAAACCTTCTTACCAAGGTAGAAGAGGCACAGCAAAAGCAAACAGCAAAGGTGTTTTCTGCACACGGCATTATCCACATTGAAAATAGGGAAAAGCTGTTCAATGGGAATAAGAACCAGGTTGAGATTTGCTACTCTGCACAAGGCTAAAGCTGGGCAGTGGTGATTAAAATGGTCCCCTCCGACATCAACAAATGGGAATGGAGATCACTGTTCCCTTCCCCTCCCCCCCACTAAACTTTTGCTGTGCATGATCATGGATAGTTTATTGCTGGTTGTATTACTTTTGTGCTCCACATCCTCATGTCCCAGGACCCAGAGTTAAGACTCTTGCACATTTTTTCACATAAACGAGCCATCTACTAAGGAGCTGAAGCTGCTAGTAGAGGTAGAAATGTTCATTGGCACCCATGTATGAGATCAAGCACTGGGAGGAGGGTGATTTTGGCTATTCCAGGCTGTGTGAATGGAAGCAGGTTCACAGATGGCTTCCAGGGGCACAAAGCTCAGCGTAGGCAAGAGATACAAACGCCTTAAGACATGCAGGTCAATGGTCACCCTGGTCGTGTTGGTTATATTTCCATTTGACATCCTCACCACTCTCCCTTGTGCCCTGTGGGAAAGGGCAGTGCTACAATCCCCCCTGAAGCTGGGGAGCTGAGCCACTTTCCAGTGGCGTTATGGCAGACCAGAGGGGTGAAACTCAGTGCTCCGATTTCCTGGGCAACCTTTACTGATGTCAGTAGAGATAACTGTGAATAAAACCCCGATATGTACATTCCCAGACCTGGAAGCTCATTTTACAGGGACTGCAGAGGACAGACTGTGGGGCAACAGCCACAAGTGATTAATACCCATTTCGGAAACAAGCCTGATCTGTTACTCATTCCTTGTGAGAACAGCAAACAAAACCTTTAAGTCGGGGTGATAACAATAGTGTCCTGCCTTCCAGCCTCCCAGGCACTCATTGCTGTAGGGACATGACTCTTCATGTCCTTGTGCACTGCCCATGGCATGGCAGCAGAGGCAAGTCCTTCATGCAGTCACAAGCCCGTGTCTTCTGCAATCCATTGAGATCGTCCTGGCTTTTGAGCAGGTATTGTTCCTGGCTGTGCATTCACTTTCTGTTTGAAGGATTTAGGCTAAAATAATTTCCACAGACCTCTCGATCTTTGACAGTCTCCACGGCCTGGGATGGGAGGCTCCACGTGCAACGTGGCAGCTTGACTGAAGCAAGCAGAAAGTTTCATCCATCGTCGTAAGGACCTGGCCAGGGAGGTCAGAGCCCAGCACAGATTATTTTCCTGTACTCAGCAGACGTCTCAGGAGTGAGGCACAGGACTTCACATCCTCGCTCAGCAGGTAGGTGAAAGCTTTGCTCCTGTACCAGTCATTCATCTGGTCACCAAAAGCAACACTTTGTCAGATAGATGACACAGATATAATTAGTTGAACCTAATTCAGCTGCAAGTTCATTTCCGTGCCTTGTTTAACAGCTCCATACTATAACCCAACATCCCACAGCACATGGTGGTGCCAGATCAGCTTCCTCTACCTCCTTGCCACTTGACAGGGGTATTCCAGGCTCTGGCATAGACAGGTCAATGATGGTATTTAGGCGCTGTGACCACTGAGTGTTGTAACCTCAAACATTTCGGTGCTTGACTCCTGCCATGGAGCTGAGGGGTTGAAGACTGCTAGGAGACAACCACTGGGGAAATGGAGAATGTGTCTCAACTCTTGCTGCGCACTAACCACAGGGATGAGGGAAGGCTACAGGGAAATTCATCTTCCCAAAGGCACAGCTCTACTCTGAAATTAGGCAGACACCATTTATTTCAAATATAGAACCAGGGCTGCTTTTGGACCGGACTTTGTGAAGATCTAATTTCCAGCTTTAGGAAGTAACTCAGAGCTTCAAAGACTCACTTAAGCACTTGGTGACCAGGAGGGAAATTCACATCTCTTCCATCCCTAACAGCAGACTACAACCTGGGTTAAAACTAGGGTGGGAAAGGGGTACAGCATTCCCTGCTCCTCCTGCACACCTGGCCTACCTGCAGACTTTGCACCTCAACAGCCCGTTTGCAAAAACCCACCTTCAGAGCCAGCCTTCCTCCTCCTCCGAGCACCACGGAGGTGCTGAGGATCCCAGTGGAGCCCTTTGCAGGCTTTGCCTCCTCGTCGGGCCCCCGTGAGCCGTGTTCAGTCAGCGTGCTGGGGAATCCATGCTGCCACAGGTGAGTGCAACACTGCGGGTAATCAATTATCTCAGTTGCACATTGTTTTCATTCCTTGCCTATGCGCGTTTGCCAGAGAGCCGATTATGTCACTCATTAACCTTCCAGACCTCTTTATTTTCTTTATGCAAAGAGCCGGCTTTTGTCAGGCCAGCACGTTCATATTTCGGCTGAGCTTCAAGAACAAAGAGTCCCCACTAATTCCTTTCTGCTTAGTCATACCCGAGTCACGTAGAAAGCTATTACCAAAATTGGTACAGAAAGGTTGCCAACCGCAAAGCTTCAGCCCAGCTGCGTGTGGTGAGATTTGCATATCAGCGAGCTGGGAGAAGGCTCGGTGCAGGCAGCACTTACCGCAAAAGATGTTTTTGTTCATTTCTGTGAGCGAATGTTTGTAAAGTCAGAGCCTTTCCCAAAACAATGGTGATAATCCTCCCATCTGGCCTGTCCTCCCAGAAGCTTTTATCCTCTCTCAGCACTTATGCCAAGGCCGAACTAAGCTGGCATCTCAGTGGATTAAAATCAAGTTTTTTTGGATTGACCACATGGAGGTATTTGCTTCTTGACAGTTGAGGAACGTGGCTCCGTGAAAGCATCCCACATCCCTTTTCACTCCTACGTGCTGCAAAACATCATACCGGAACGGTGCTACTGTGCAGTTGGCTGCTCAAGATCTGCTGCATGACTACCTGATTCCAGCCAGCACGTATTACAGCAGCATGGCAGTGGGGCTGCAAGCTGGGGAGATATTCACGTCTGACAGGTCATGAACTACCGCTGCTTCATAATACACAGAGTAAATTTTCTGCAGTGGTGATTCCTACCCGACAGCCACAGGTACTCCTTCAGAAGAAAGTCAGGTCGTCATCTTCTCCAGGATTCATTCCCGGCCCCCTTTCCAAAATCATGGAGGAAGCTCCTCCATGTAATTAGGTTTTCCTGAGCTAGGATTTAGGTTTTCCAGTTTTACCTTAGAGCTACACAGACTAAGAAACCTCCTTTCAAACCATGTAAGGTGCGATTCTCACAGCATCACATGAATGCAGAGCCTGGGCTTTTAAGGAAGACTTTCATAAGATTTGCAATCATACTTTTATGGCTGGTGCTGATGCATTTCTGAGGTGAGCCAGTATGCCAAAAACCAGTGCAGTACCTCAGCCTGAGCCCTTGTTCTGCTTGCACAGGGTAGCGGGTTAGAGAAGCTGAAGTGCTCCTAGTTACACCTGCTGATGATGACTGGATCCAGGAGACAGTGGGGTAAAACCGTGGTGACACAGGATATAACAGAGTAACATCTCCACGACTGCAGAAGTTATGACAAATTATCTCAGGGACAAAGCCACTCCCAGCCTTTGATTTGGTGGAGGGAACACATTTATGCTCCCCTAGAACATCTTGCCTTTATCACCATGTATGTAGTCTACTCTTGCTGTGACCTGGCCATGGAGGAAGTACCTCCAACAGTGACATTGCGCCTGTGACTTCTGGTTGCTTTGAAAAAGCCCAGGACACAAAGCACTGTGGAACGACGAAGGGCTGGGTGCAACATGCCCTTCTCGGGCAAGCCCTTGTGCCTGTGGAGGTTTGTGCCTTAGGCTTGCTTTGCAGAGCTGGGTGGGGTACGCTCCTGGTTGCAGCTTCCCTGCCTGCAGGAATGTGTGCTCTCCATGAACTGTCATCTGAATAGTTATTGTTAAAAGTGCCTAATGTTAGCTCAGATTTGTGTTATATCATCTGTCTGTAGCATATATACCCCTTCCTTAGGTGGCATCTGTCACCACGTAGATAAATAAGATGCCTCCCAGGGCTGCCACAACTCATAATTTTCACACCTCTCATTATGCCATTAACCTAGGGCAGATCTTCCTCCTAGGATTTCTGCTCATCCCTCTGACATAGCTAGACCAAGGCTTTGCTCTATCATGTCCAGACAACCATAGCACAATGAGGCATCTGCTGGTGCGTGCAATTAGCTGTGCAAAGCAGCCTGTCTTGCTGGCACTGAATTACAAAGGTTTGAGCCTAAAAACATGGCGATTTGAACAACTGCAAAAGCAGGGCAGAGGATGACTGAGCTGGAGCTGAGCTTCCACAGCACTTAACAGCCCCTCTCGGTTCATAACTTGTCGGGGCAAACGTTGACAGCAGGTTCAAAAGCTGTTCCTGATGGACTCCTTTCTTTCTTGGTATGCACAGGCAACAGCATTAGGTCCTGCTGAGGGTATGGTGAGACCAGTCAGAGCTGTGCTGGAAGTTGCAGGGCTATCAGCGAAAGGAAAAGTTGAACTTCTGTGCTTTTCATACCATGTCAGATCAAAGCTGAGTTCGGAAAGACTTTTCTGAAACTAACTGTGCACCTTCAAAGGCAACAGACTACTTCTACTGTTTTGATTCTTGGGTGTCCAGTACTTTAGAGGACTATGGGTTTGAAGTGCAATGACAGACGCCCTCTAAAGGCAAGTCCCTCTAGCTCACCACCTTTGGATGCTCAAATCGATGCCAGCCAGACTCTTCAGTCATTTTGATGCTGTGGATAGCCTTTTGGATAGAGTCGTCTTGTCCAGACTCTTGGGGCCTCTTTGACATAGGCTCTTGAAAAAGTCTTGGATTCTGAAGAGCAGTAAATAATAACACACATCATCTGTACCAAAATTTTCCCCTTTCACAGACAATCAATCTCTAGCCAGCCCCAGGAACAAGGCACATGCCATTCCAGTGGAAGGCCTTGGCTTTTAATTTTAACACTCTCACTGTCTGGTGGGACTGCAAAGGCGAAGATGTGCCCAACTTTCCTCCAAAAATCAACTCTAAGGAGTGGTAACACCAAGTTACCTTCATTTTGCAGTCCAACCATGCATGGCCTCCTGCAAACACCAACTTCATCCTAAGCATCTGCTTGTGTTCTCTCATGCATTCCCTCACAAGACTGACTTCTCCTCGCTGTCTCTAACCCTCTGGGGACATGTTTGCCCCCCACAACCAACCAACCTTGCACTGCACCCACAAACACTGGCCTTCTACTCTTTCAGCTAAAGAATTTCTTAAAGGATTTGGAAGCAAACGAGTGCTATCCTGTATGGAGCTCTGTATGTGTTATGACTGTTAATGTCTACAGCGATGTTAGATTTCAATTTCGAGACACAGGCAGCCAATTTATGCTCACTTCACTGCAGATTATTACAGAGGGAGCACACGCACACACACACTCACACGCTTCTGTCATGAAAACTACTTTTGTTCTTGCCTGTTTTGTTCTCTTACACAATAAAAAATCCTTCTGGCTCAAAGCACCTTTGCTCACCTTGTATAGAGAAACGCGTGTTTTGCCAACAACTCTCCTGAAGAGACACCCTGCAGGGATATCCTGTCTACACTTTTCCTATCATTAAGCAGAGGGTGGAAGTCTGTATTTGGGGAGCTATCAAACACCCACTCTGTTTGCCACTTTGCCAATGTTATCAGTGTTTGTCCCTGCTCTGTTATGTGTCCTTCAATTCCTTTCCAAAATGTCATAAAACGACGGGGACAAGTCTGTTGTTTTAGGAAAGAGGAGAACAGCCTGAGTGCGGTGGAGAATGTTTACACCATGGAGATGTGCACGTACCTCGTGTAGGATGTCTGCCGTGCAGCAGCAGAAATATGAGTGTCAAAAGGCCTGGGGTGTAGACAGTTTTGTGTGCACTCCTTTGGAGGAACGTCAGCACCTAGGAACCTAAAGCACCTACAGTGTTAGGTGGCAGCTCAGGTTTTAGGTTTCTCAAGGATGCCTACATGCTAGGCTTGAGCACTTAATCCCCTCTGGATTTCGCTCTTTGGACATGGTGAGCTGCTCGTGCACAAGCCCTGGAGAGACTCTTAAACTAGGCGTTCCCCGCTTTCTGTTTTTTTGGCAAGACCTGATCCATTAGGCATGTGCAGAGCTTGCCAAACCCACACAAAAGACAGCAGAGACGAGCCCTCAGACATGTGTGTGTACTGGTAGACTCAAAGCCCAGTGGTTACAGCACTTTCCTGGGCAGTGGGAGAGGCCAAGCGTGAATAACTTTACCTGTTTTATACCGTGGCTATTAAACACAGAGCCCTCTTGGTAGGAGACAGTGATGTTATCTGGCATGCGATTTTCATATCTTTCCTTACATTTTTACAACTAATCAAATACCAGCTAAAGTAGAAGCTTGCAAGTAAGTGGGCTGCTGGATAGAGCGAGAAGGGAGGGAGAGAGCTTTTTCTTCCAGGACCTCATTTATCATGGGAAAGACCTGAGCAGTTCTCATATTGAACTTCTGGGGAACGTTCACAGTTAACACACCTCCTGGCTGCCTAACTCCTTTCTTTGTATTTCCCACTAATTTAGGCAGCTCTCTGCTCAGACTGGGTCTTCTCTGAGTCCTGACTCCCCCTTACACATGCAGAACTTTGTGGATTTACCATATGAGACGAAAGCTCCTCTGAAAATTCGTATTTCTAAAGCATCGTCATCTTGCCATGCTGGCAGGAGAATGCCTAAAATTTTAAAATCTGTGTTTTAGCATTTCCCAGGGCCCTAGAGGAAGCTTGCAGCAGAAAAATGGGGCTGAACTCAGTTTTCCAATGTAGTGAATTTTCAGTACTTTACAGTCACCAATTTAGCAAGCTTAACAACTTCTGTGGCAGACAGATGAGGATTATTGCAGAGGGGGAAACGAAGGGGTGTGGAAATTTGGGTCTGTGGGAGGGCAGTGAGAAGCACATTGGACTTATGGCTGAGCTAAGCTAAATCCGAGCCCACTGGAGAAAATGGTGAGAGAGATTGACTTGGGGCCACGCAGGAGGCAGAGATGCTTCTCTGGGAGGGGAAGGGAATGCAGTGGTGGAAGGATGGGGCTTGCCTAGACCCCAGGGTGGTGGGCAGCTGTGGTGACATGGAGGAGTGCAACCACGGCCAAGTGGAGGAGAGCTCAACAGAGGTTACTGGGGATTATGGAAGGGCTGGGTGGAGATACGGCTCAGGGCAGTTTGCTGTCTTGTTATTTGGTTTTCAGTGAAAGTATCCAGTCCTTTCCCTAGTAAGAGCCTGAAAAAAAAAATGAGGCAGTGACCATCCCAAGGACTGCTGAATTTCCTGACACCTCCTCAGGCTACATCCCTATTTGGAGGTGAAGACAGGATTTAAGCAGGCTGTTCCCTGCATCCAGCACTATAAGCTGCATCTGGGTTCAAAGCGTCCATCCTGATCAGATGCAAAAAGCACCCTTGGGCCATCTTCATGGGCTGGGACTAGCCCACTCAGCCACCTCTTGGCTTATCACTACAGACCACACTGACGAGAACTGGTGTCTATGTTTGGGGCTGAGCTTTCCCTGTCAGAGGAGCACATGGTATCAGCTGGGGCATAAGTGGACAGCAGATGAATCAAGGTGGGTGACATGTTTGGACTTACTCCCAACTTGACAGCACGACGTAGCCTCAGTGGTCGAAGACAGGAGTTTGCCTGGAAGTGGCTAAGAAGGTTTTTGGGTGTCCTTCCTCACGGCACCACGAAACCCTTTCTTCTCCAGCCTCCCTGCAGGGCTGAGCTCCTCCATCAGCTGGTGAGACCCTATGACCTGTGGGTGATGCTGAGCAGGAGGAACACGTGTCCCTGCATGATTCATGCCAGAGAAAACCACCCCGTAAACACAGCGGAGGCTATTTTGAGGAATTCTTGAGGTATAAATAGTAACAGCTCTGGGGGAGCCAAGTCTTCTCACCTCCTCTGCTACTCATCTGCCTTGTTTTCTCCTAGACTTTCTATTATCTCCAGTAACAAAGGAGATGGTTTGTGGCATCCAAGAGATGCCAGACATAACTAATGCATGGCCTTCAGAGCAAAACCACTCAATGGCCACACTGCTCAGCAGCTCCCGTTGGAGACCTGGCCTCTGAGCTGGGGTCAGAGAGCTCAGACCCATCACAGACAGCCAAAGAGCCTGCAGAATAAACAGACAAAACAACCAGTGGCAAGAAAAAGGACAAGATTACCTCCTTTCCTCTCCTCTCCACCACTGAAGAACTGGGAAATTCAGAGTAAAGTGAGTGCAACTACTTTGGGTGAAATACAAACACAGCTAATATTGCTAAATATCCTTTATAAATACACTGAATATACTGAAGCCAACAAATTAGCAGCAAAGATAACAGAATTAAGCATTGTTATGAATTTGCAGTGTCTCTTGTCTACAGTATTGGAATGGATTATTTTGCTATTCTGTTTAAATTTACTTTTCAAAGTGAAACCTTTGCTTTAATATACTAAAATTCTTTTTAAGAGACCAAACAATTGCAAGTGTTTGCTCACAATAATCCTTTTCTGCAACTTGAGGTAATACTGTTTATGGGATTATTTTTTTTTAAATTTGAAATTCTTAATAGTTTTATGTCATTTCATGTTGCAATATAAAATTGCAGAATTTCTAGTGAAGCAGAAAATCTGGTTGCTACCCTCAGCTCTGATCCCTCTGGACTTGCAGTCAGATACGAATAGTTATAGCATAAACCAGCCTGTAAGAATGAAGTTTCATGGCAAGCTGGTTAACCAGTAACTGAAATTATGGTTACATTTGTCCAAGGGCAGAGACGTACAGCAAAAAGACACTGCGAGCAGAGACTGATCCCTTGCCAAGTTTGTGTTGTGATTCCTCAGCACCTAATTACTCCTACTTTAATTAAACTTTCTTGTAAAACTTTCGTTGTTTCCTTCCCTAAATGATCTGCTTCAGCAGACTGGAGTCTCTCATCTCCTACCAAAATTGCAAATAGAGCTGGATGGAAATTATGACCTTCTTAGTTTGCTCGAAAAGTTTGGCTGTTTTTTTTTTGTTTGTTTGTTTTTTCAAATCAAGTATTTCTGATTCCTTTTAAAAAAGAGATTATTTTAAAAGTTGCAAATCTGATTAAAACATTGCATTTTGACAGGAGAATTTTTTTTTCATTACAATTTTGAGCCCCGAGTAAAGAAAATGAAAGAAATTTGCAACAAATTGCAAGACTGAGAGCTGAAATAATTTCACTGAATGTAACAAACTGTCCAATTTAAAAGCTCTGGACTTAATTTCTTACCCTACCCACTATTTTGGGGGAAAACTGAGATATTCTCAGTGTTCAAAATCTTCAGTGTTCCCGCATCAGCACTTCTCATTGGAAAACCTTTGTAAACTCATCAGGTACTGCCATGGATTTGTACATTGTTCAGAACAATGGGATCTGTCCTCTAGGTGGCACAAATCAATATATCAATACATCAATAAACCATATCAATAATTAATAATTAACCACATGTACAAGTGCTGAGGTTTAAAGGGCATACAGTAGCATTTTCGTTGTTTTTCTTGGTTTTCTTCAAACTATATTTAACTTCTGCATGCATTTCTGTCTCTGACCGATCTTTGCAGCTTACTTACCCCAAATACTTACCCCAATTATCTCTCCCAAAAGAATGACCTAGAGAGATCTGGAATGGGTATAAGCTGCTGGCCAAATAAAGACTAGCTGCTTCAAGGGGACTTAAAGCATACATGTCATCTGCTGGTATCTGAACTGGTTACCGAATATTGCTGTGTCTGCAGCCTGCAACACCTTGGCATTTGCAGAAAGCAGCTGTTGCAAAAAGGGATATTCGCGCCTGTCCGGGTGGTAGAAACCCCACTGAACTTGTCTCAGCTGGAAATAGCTATGTTACACAAGCTGTTCTCATGCACTTGCTGCAAAGGATTGGTATCATAAAGCCGTTAGCGATAGAAGACAGCTTCGAGGTGGTGATTAATTGCATTACACCTATTGTAATTATAAATTCCAGGTCACTCATCATTCTGGAAAGCTGAAGGAGTTCAACCATCAGGGTGGAGTAAACGCAGACATCCATATTAAAGTGTTCCAATGAACACCCAACGTACAAGGAATGTCTCCATGGGGCTGTCTAAACACACACTGCGCTTTTCTTGTCTTGCCCTTTGGGCACAGAATATGTGTAATCAGACAGGCACACAGGACAGATTTGTAATTGTCATTCAGTTTAACGCTATAAAAATACTTTCTTACCTGCAAGTGTTCCCCTTTGGCGCAACTTTTCCACGCACAGCGAAAGGGTGAGCATGCTTTTGCTTCCCTGGTAGTGAGGAAGAAACAGGATGAGTTCACAGCTTTTGGAGTCCCTACATTTTTGAAAGAAGGAATAGCTTGTGCTGAAAAAATCCAGCAAATTTCTTGGCGTGGGAAAGTTGAGAGTTTTCACCAGTGCCTCTCTCTGCAGGAGCTCCCACAGCAGCGTGGAAGGGTGTCGTCAGGAGCACATTTACTATGACTTTAAAATAACAACGGTAAAACGAGACTAGATCAGGTCTGTGGTGTGTGGCAGTAACCAGCAGAAGATGCTGAAGAGGAAGGTGGACATGCCTTGCCATAAGGGATAAGGTATGGCCTGGTCCTGCTGTAGGTCTCATCCAGGAGAGCCCCGATGCATGAAGTTGATTGTCCCTTCCAAAGCTGATCACACATCTGGTCTAGTGGGAGATGTCCTTTCCCATGGCAGGGGGGTTGGAACTACATAATCTTTAAGGTGCCTTCCAACTTAAACCATTCTATATTCACAATATCACCAGTTTAGGTAGTCCCTTCCTGGATTTAATTCCAACTGGTGTCCTCTTTTATTTCACTAAAGAACTAGTTACTTTGCTATAAAATTAATTACACTTGTGTAACAGAGTGATAATCATTGCAGACTACAGCTCAGCACATTTCAAAGGTCTCTGAGACATTCAACTCGTTTTTTCCCTTTCAAAATCACCTGAGAATCACACCTCTCACTCACTGCCCATAAGTTTTCATTAGCAGCTTCCCAACTGCTGCATTGCAGGAACTTCCTTCTGCCTGACAGACATCCCAAGGCAGTTCATCATTGCCATAACCCCAGTGATATCAAACTTGCCCTGTTCAAATGACTTTTGAGACCTCTAGTTAAAGTGGAGAAGCACTGTAGAAAGGGCAGCATAATTTGGGGAGGGACTTTTTACAAAGGCATGTAGTGATAGGACGAGGGGGAATGGCTTCAAACTGGAAGAGGTAGATTTAGATGAGATGTCAGGAAGAAATTCTTGACTGTGAGGGGGGTGAGAGCCTGGCCCAGGTTGCCCAGAGAAGCTGTGGCTGCCCCATCCCTGGAGGTGTTCAAGGCCAGGTTGGACGGGGCTTTGAGCAACCTGGTCCAGTGGGAGGTGTCCCTGCCCATGGCAGGGGGGTTGGACTGGATGATCTTTGATGTCCCTTCCAACCCAAACCATGCTATTATTCTATGATTTTATTCGATGCCTGCCCTCCCCCTTTGCTGTCTCATAGCCACTCATGGCCAGTGGTAATTTAAGCTCTCAAGCGGGAAAGTGCTACCGTGCCCTGCAGAGCAGAGCTTATGGCTTTGTCTCCTCTGCATGCAGTATAGGTCTGAGATAATTCGTTCCTGCAGTTCGCTGGCAGCCTTATTTTAACAGGCTGGCTCAGGGCATATGAAAGTAGGCAAAGAGCAGCATCCTGCCAAGAGGTCAATACTGCCATGGGGGCAGACACTTTCTAGGTGATGCTACAACCAGGCTGGCTCTCCTGGGTGTGAGAGGTGGTCCATGCAAGGGCCAGCCCAGCTGCTGCTGCCTGCCCACCTCACTGGAAAGGACGGAGACAGCCCCATCCTGGGGTTGCAGGGCATGGTCTTCACCTTCCTGGCTGACCCCACCTTCTCCCGTCACTTTCCTGGTGGGATTTCTGCCTTCGCACCAGAGAAGCCTTGTGTCTGTGATACGGGGAGATGGGGTTAGGAGGGCAGCTCTAGCAGTTTCCGATGGCAGTCCCAATGCCCGGGGCCAGGCTACCTCTGCCCGTGTCTGTGAGGGACACAAGGTTTCTCTGGAAATTCCTAGGATGGAGAAAACACACAAAGATCTGGAAACTGGGAGCGGAGTAAATAACCCCTCGTGGTATATTCAGGCATTGGTGATGCAAACCACAGACAAACATAGAGCAGAGACAAATCTGTTATCAGTAAACCACACAAACACTCAGATCTTAATACTTCTTTGTTTTAGGGCTGCCGTTTCATGACTGGCTTAGACTCGTTGAACTCCTTTTTGCTGTTGAAGGGTAATCCCATGTCCAGCTCAGCCAAGCAGTCCCACCCCTCCATCCTACCAACACCAGCTTTCGTGCAAAAAAAAAATAAATGTGTGTGAAATATATTCTTCAGGCAGCCCAGCGCTCAGCCTCCCTGCACCACCACTGAATTTCCTCGTAGTCAGCAGAAAGCAGTGATTTATAACAACTGATGCCTTGATCCAGGGGTAGGGAAGGGGGACAACGAATCTCCCAAAGGAAGCTTCACTTGACGGTGTCTCTTTCCTGCACTTCCTAACAGGGACTGAGTAGGGGATGACCAACTGTGGAAAAATTTCACTAATGTCCCAGGACAAGAATTACGATTATTTGCTGGGCTTCCACCCACCATGGGGAATTCTGGCTCTTGACATCACCCCATTGTTCCCGCCGGTGCCAAGAACACGCTGGGATCCCGTCTTCTCAATGGTTAAAGTGCTTTCCTGTTTGCTCGTTCCTTGTTTCCAAACAGCGCATTTCATGAATGCTGCATGGGATGTCTCTTTTCTTGAGCTGTTTTGTCCCTTTCGTCATGTCTGCCTGGAACTCTTCACAATGAAGTGAACAATGTATTCCTACAGTCAGAAACAAAAGGGAAAAAATAACTGCAGGAGGCAAAGCCCACCTTTGGCATTTAGGACCCCGTGTACGCCTTTGTTCCTTCTTTGGAAGTCGTGTTTGTGTAGCGCGGACCCGTCCCGCTGCCCCAGCCTGTTGTTTTTCTTAGTGATTTTAGTGTGGTGATAATGCCAGGAGTGTTGGCCCTGGGAAGCAGCGGCTCCTGCGCTTTATCAGGGGAACAGGGACAGATTCAGGAGCCGTGCAGCTTCTCTGTGTCCAGGAGGTCAAGGAGAACCACAGCTCCCAGTCCGAGCTGACCCTCCCAGCCCATACTACAAAGGGGGATTGAACATTCAGCCGAAAATGAGCAGCTACTCTTGAAACCACCAGTTAGATACCGGAATAATACTCTGTGGGGATGGTTGATGCTGAGACAGCTGTTTCACCCTATGTCTGGACATTCTTCTTCACAAGCCTAAAGGCAATTTACTTTTTAAAAAAAGTCATTGTTTTTTTCATATAGAAATTCCGTAGCTCTGGACAAAGCTCTCAGAGCAGGGTCAGTTCAAAGCAGTCCTGGTCAATGCAACCCCAACCCCACCTCTTCTCTGCAGGGTTCCTACATCCCTGCGACAAACAGACTTTCGTCCATAGCTCCACATCCTTTAAGACCTTTGAAACGCTGGTGCCAAACATCCATACATGTGCTGGTCAGGTTTGTGCCTGCTCAACACAGCAGGGTATTTCCTGGAAAAAAGAAAAAAAAAAAAATTAGTTCAAACCCCATTCAGTAGGCATATATGAACAAAAGGGTGTAACACTTGCTCCGTTTTCTGCGACAGTATAAATCTCTTGGGTTTTATGCGAAATGAAGAAAACAAGGCAGAAATCTTGGATGAAAGGTCTGGTTTGTAAAGGTGTTTTTGCACCTGGCGTTACAGGCAGATCCCTAGCAGGTATCTAGGCACTTGTCTTCTTCCAGCAACACAGTGAGAGATCTCTACAGACACTTACAGGTAGCTTCAGGCAATTCTTGGAAAAGTGAGCTAAGTGACAAAGCTATGGTCACAAAAGGAGTCTGGTAAAGGAAATAGCTTGAACCCAGATCTCCAAAACCTCAGGTTAACTTGAGACCCTTCTTCCTTCCTGGAGACACGAGAGGTCTTCATGTGACAAAGTTCTCTGCTGAGCCTGTCCGTAAGTGAATCCTGGAAAGCCGTATGACTGTGGCGCTGTCTCGTACTTCATGCAAACAACCGGTGGCACCTTTTCTAAGAAAGATCCCCTTCTTTAGGCAAAATAACGTCATTTATGCCCCAGCCTTTCCTCTGTGTGGGTAAGTACTGCTGCATCACCTTCCCCACGTCGAGGGTATCTTCTTTCCCCCTGCAGTGACCAGAACGAGGATCACAGGAACTGGAGCCAAGGGCCATTTATTGTATCATTGAACTGGCATCTGGAATGTCACACAGTATCCCAGCTCTGACATAACTCTGAAACTTGGCACGGCTGGAACATGGGCTGTAACAGGTAACGCTGCTATTGTATTTCCCTATTTTCTTTAGGATGATTGTTGCATTGGTACAGAGGTTAAATACTTCCCTCTGCTTGTTTGCCTGCGACACCGAAGCTTTATTTTATCAGTTATATCTTTGTTTTCTTATTATGTTAAAATAAAATTTGCACTGTTCCTGATTTTCTCTGCCTAACATGTCCTCTACCCTGCAATTTTAGCTCCATTCCCAGATGTACATTTATCAGCTGCTCTGGCCTCCTGTTCCCCCTCCCTTCATCCCCACTCAAGAACTGGAGCTCTCGACAGTATCTGTGCTCTCACGCGCCATCATAGTCAGAGTTGTTTGGTGAACAGAGCAATTATTTCCCCCCGAGTACATTTTTTTGATCCCACTATAGGTTTTCCCCCGCGCCCATCTTCTGCACGCATTTTGCGTGAACACAGGGGGGAATTTCACACTGCTGCTTGGTCTGAGTGAATGTTAAAGCCTCTTGTCACTGTTTGCGGGAATGCAATCGTAACCCGTTTTACTTCCAGGAGGCGCCGTGAGCAGAAGCTACGGCTCAGATGAAAGCAGTTTTCCACACTCGGGCTTACTGCACGTTTTCTTATTTCTCTTTCCATTCCTCACACACATGTTGCACTTTCCATGAGACCTCGCACTGATTCACTGTAATTGCCATCATCTTGCATCTGTTCATGACAACAGCGCAATAAAACCCTACAATTGTTCATTGTAAACAAATAAAAATACACTCCCTTTCCTAAGAAGCCTTTAAAAACATCTTGAGAAAGTCAAGCGCAGTAGTCCTTTGTTGGCTCTTCTAACCTGCTCGCTCTCCCAGGCATGCTCCTCTCCCAAGATGTACCCAAGATTTGTGAAGCCAGGAGCTGCCTCTCTGAGCGGTGGCCCCGGGGGAGACGTGGTGCCTGGAAGCTGGTGTCCATCCCCGTTGCGGTCGGTACCCAACGCTGCTCTGGAGGACGGTTTCCTACTTCTGCATGACACACACGATAGGCAAGATGAAGGTGCTTTGCCTGCCTCCTCGTGCACGCCGGGAGGTGACTTCTATATTTTACATCTTTCATACCCTAAAAATGTGCAGATAGCATCGATTATGCCGTCGTTAACATTGAAGCAAAACCAGGCAGCCGTCGGCCAGTATTGTTGCAAGAAATTTTAGTTGCTCAGCCTAGCAAAAGACTTTAAACTGTTTTCATGAAAAAAAAAAAAGAGGGAGAGAGAAAGCAGGGACTTTCATTTAACAGTTGCATTTTCTTGACCTGAGTAACAACTCCACTTGAAATGTAACCTGTCTTGAATTCTACCCAGTTTACCCCGGTTAAATCCCTGTTCCTGCGCAGACCAAGTTAGCCTGCTAAACTGTGTAGTTTCAATTGCCCTTTTTTTACTTCTTTTCTTTTTTCTCTTTTCTTTCTTTTCTCTTTTCTTTCTTTTCTCTTTTCTTTTCTTTTCTTTTCTTTTCTTTTCTTTTCTTTTCTTTTCTTTTCTTTTCTTTTCTTTTCTTTTCTTTTCTTCTCTTCTCTTTTCTTTTCTTTTCTT